>JAJTUV010000833.1:600000-875154 GCA_021653895.1 Mastomys natalensis | reverse complement strand
CCCACTGGCCGACCTTGCCAATGTAGACAAATGTCTCCTTTAGACATAGCCTGCTTCTGTTTCCATCTCATGTCTCCTAACCATCCCGATTGGATGATACTTCAGATAGATCTAAGCAGTATGTCACAAAAGACTTTGTGTGTTTGGATTCTCAGGGTAGCACCTAAGGAAGTGAGACCTGGAGGAAGTCTTTAGGTCTCTGAGAGACTTAAGAATCAAGGTAGTTCTTGTAGGACCCTTGACTTAGATCTCAAAACATCAACTACTATAAAGCTGAGACTGACAATAATAGCTCTCACCTTCCTGCTGGCAACTTACTCTCACACTCATTTTCTGGCCACTATGTTGTTCACCAGGAAGTCTGTAGCAGACATGAGCTGATCCCACACTGTCTTTAACCTCCAGATTGGGGACTAAGTAAGCATCCTTTCTTTACAAAATTATCCTGTTTTGTTTTTTGTAAGCTATTTCTTATATGACCCAAACCAAACAAATGAAAGAAACTCAAATAGGTGACATTGGGAATATAGGAGGAGAAATCTAGAGAGTTGAATTTTGAGACTGTGTCAGAGGGTTCCATAACTTCCTGCCATGAGCCTGTCTAGGTCTGGCTCTCCTCCTATAAGCTTGCAAGACTGTGTGCTGAGTAGGGCTTCTGGTTAGGGAGATGGTTTCTATTTGTAAGTGATAGCCATGCAAGCATGGAGACCCAGTGTGAATGCCCTGTATGGTCATTTGAACCTCCCAGTGCTGAGGCAGGGGAGGAAACTGGATACTTGGCACTCACTGGCCAGCCAGTCTAAACTAATCATGAGCTCTAGGGTCAGTAAGAATCCCAGTCTCAAAAGAACAACAACAACACAAGGTGGAAAGAGACTAACAGAGACAATCGATGTTAATCCCTGGCCTCACACATCCACACACAGGTTTAGTGTACAAGTCCCATAAACACACACACACACACACAGACACAACACTAAATCAAGAATAGCTAGCTATGTGTCCATACAAAAGCACTTCAGTGTGGCCGTCCTATCAATGCAAGTATGAATAATTCTAAAATATATATTTCAAGAAAAGATAATAAAATTACTAAGTACATATTTGTAAACTACTGTCGAAGTATCTGCACATTTCTGTTGCTTTGAAATAACTTTAAATTGTTTGCAACCGTGCAGTTAGCTTTCATGTCCACATGCCCTTTATGTTTCTAAACAAAACAAATTAAAAAAAAAAAAGAAATCAGAGGACAGAGTCCTGGAGGGATTGTTATTTGCTATAACACACAGCAAGCCCAACAGGCTCCTCTTTCTAAGAGGTCAAGGAGAACATTCTAAGCAATGTCTTCTCTCTGGAAAAGGAAACCTGATTAGGTTTGTATGGTGAGAAGCCTGATTGGTTTCCTTCCCTTGTGAGGAAAAAAAAAAAAAAAACCCTCATGAAAACTAATTTTCCCTTCCAATCAAAGACTTCCTCACGTCCACATAGTTTTTTAGTCTAGAAGTAGAATTACTGCTTAGAATGTCTTCCCTGAAGCACTTTGATTTTTTGGAGTCTGTCATTAAGACGAGCCCATTCAGACCAGATATAACTAAGAAATTCTTTTCCAACTTCTTTGATAGCAATTAATCACATACCCAGAGATGACAGATGCAAGCATCTTGAATTTACCATCCATACTACCTTCCTTCCTTCCAACTCCTAAGGTTAAGTAGCTGTCCTTAAGGACCTGCTTTCCCTTCCATGCAACAAGTTTACTATTTCAATTCAATAACCTTAGCCCCTGACTTCTTCCTCACTTATGTCTGAACTGTAAAAGGCTGGCCTTGTGTTTATGCATGTGACTATGCCCAAAATATACAGCAGAGCACTGGCAAACAGTTTAGCCTGGTCCTTGGTAACCCCAAAGGAATGTTCTCAGAAGAAAGAAGAAAGGAAACTCACTATGCTTCAAGAATTCAAGCAAAACCATCAGAACACTGATAGTCTCGTTTCAGGTTCAGGTTGAGAATGCTGATTATGTGGGGCTTGTTTTTCCCATCCTGGTGGCTGGGGAGAAAGGGATGAGTTTCATTTTCTCAACAGGTTGAAGAAGCTGCTGAAATGTTCACAAGAAGAATGGCAGCAGATGATGATCACAAGAGAGTAGAGACCTTGACCTTGGCCTTGCTGCTGTATTTCGCTTGGGAGAGACCTAGCCAAGCAGGGGTTCAGTGGGGGAAGGGAGGCCTCCCTGGATGTCTGCTTTTCAGTTTCCTCTTTTCAGAATAATTGAAAGATAGATAGTCATCTAAAAATCCCCTCACTCATCAGAAGTCTCTTCATTCATCTGAATAATATACAGAATAATGATGTCCCACACATCAGCTGTGCAGTCAGAGAAGTATATTTCAGACTCTCTCCTTGTAATTGTAGTTTTTGTTTCTTTTAAATGTTATATAATTTTGGGTTACCAACATTTAAAAGAGGAAACAAAGTCTTCACTTAATATAAATTCTTCTACTTTGTCCCCCCTGTGTCAGGGATGACAATGACTAGAGAAGTAGTTGAAAAAGCCACAAAGGCAGCTGAGATCACAGAATAGCCTCTTGTCATGTCCCCTGAGAATTCCAAGATCATATCTATGGTAAGGTGCACTTCACTCTGGTAATGCTGGAGTGGATTGAACCAACTTCACACAAAAGCTTTCCTTGACCTCTTACCCTCCTGTTGCTGTCACCTGCCAACATTTTAAAAGAGAAAACCACTAGAAGTTTCCTCCAGGACTGTGGCATGTCTGCAGGAGAGTGCAAGACACAGAGAACTCTGACAACTCAGGAGGCAGAAAAGAAACTGGCTTAGTACAAAGAATCTGTGCCCCCATGAAAACATCGAGAAGACAACCCATCAGTTCTTTGAAGAGTCACATGGAAATTAAAGCTATTTTCTAAGGAAAAGTGTACTAAGGCACAGTCTTAAGGAGGGCTGAAATTCCAGGTCACCACGGAAATGTCCTTTCCTGACAAAGCCAGCAAGTGCTTCTTATTAATTATCATTAATTACGAGGCACAGTTGCCTATTTACCCCTAGCATCAAGGTGTCATTTAAAAAAAAAAAAATCAGGCTTTGGTGTGAAGGGTGTCCTTTATCCTCTATGATACCTGACTGTGTCTCAGAGCTCAGATTGCTCACTCTCAGGCTACCAATAGCCATGGTCGCCAATACCCCTAACCCTCCTTCCCCAGTTACAAATGAGTCTGCAGAAAACTCCCAAGAGCCTTACCATTGGATGAGATCCTCCTGCCTTGCAGAGTCTTAGCTGCCCCAGCTGCTGCTTCCCATGGCCACTGAGCCTTCCGAGGCAGAGCAGGTCTCATGTGGTGGTGCAAACGTATCACCACCGATTATATTTCGTCCTTTAATGTTCTGGCAATCAGCCAGCCCAAGCATGAAGGGAGAGGGCTGCAGCTCATGAGCTCGGCATTTCCCATGGAATATGCCCTGAAACCCACAGGCCCCTCATTTAGCATTTTAGCAAACACGGAGCGCTGCCGACTCAATCACATTTCTTTGGCTTTTCCTCTCAGTTGAGAACAGCCGTGCAGCTTCCTGGAGTGAAATTACAGCACAGGCTCACACTGACCCTGGAGATGGAAGATGTAAGCACTCAATGTGTAGATGGCCACATGCCACAAATCAACCTGAGCAAAAAAAAAAAAAAAAAAAGACTGCTCCTAAATCAGAGAAAAGGAGAAACCTACCTAGACAGAGAGCAAGGCAGAGGAACTAGGCCTGCAAAGCACTCTGTGGCTACAGCCTCTGGAGTTTATGCAAAAACCAGACTAATTCATTCTGTGAGGCTGTCTGATCTGACAGGTGGGAAAAAAGTTCTCCGTGGAGATTGCCTATCTTCCAGAATAAACTCGAGACTTCTTCTGATGTGAGGCTTTCTTTCCTAAAAGGCATTCCGCCAGCTTATCCTACCACAGCAAGCTAATGGCTCTTTTCCCTTCCCTATTGTTTGACTGTGTTTTACTGCTTGAATATTTCATCTCTACACTAACACTACAATTAAGGGTAAATCAGTACACAGTGACGGTTCCCCACCAAAATTCAGCTCATGAGGAGCAGTATAGTAAGTAAAAAGCTATACTGATGCTCGAATCACCACCTGCCTCCACCCTCTTGTAAGTTCTAACAGGGTAGCTAACCATGCTCATCACTCCCGAACAGAATCTGTCATTAGAACTATTTACTAGAGGAATACTCTCAGCCTATACTGAATTCCTTCCATAATTGTGTTTCCACGTTTCAAAGATGTAAATATTTGGCATCTGGGGAATGACGATGCATAAGGTGCTTCCTATGTAAGATTAAGGACCTCAGTTCAATCCAGCACTCACATAGAAAACCCAGACACAGTGACATGGACCTATAATACCAGAACTGAGAAGCAGAGTCACGTGGAACTCTGGAACCACCTGGTCAGCCAGTCTAGCCATGTCTCAAAAACATAGAGTATAAAAATGGTCAAAGTCTGTACTTCTACATGCACCCGCATGAGTCAGCTCACCTACATCCACACATACACCACACACAGGTGCACAGAGGTAGTAAACACCTTCTAGTTAGAGCTAGAAAGAGCAGGTGAAAGTTCCAGCAGTTAAACTCTTGTCTCAGAACCGATTAAGCCAAGAACTGAAATTCATGCAATGACCAAGGAATCTGAGCTTGTAGGAGACTCTGTGGCATTTATCAGTCTGGATAGCATTTAGACATAGGTAACTCAACACTCTGGGACAGTCTCTCAGAATTTCTGCTCCTTGTGGGCAGCCAGCCATTCAGAACAGAGAAGCTGGCAGAGAGGGCAAATATGGTACCCAGAGAAGATATTATACGGACAGGACAAGATATAGCTTGGTGCTTGTGTTCTAGACACATCCTGGATGCTCGTAACACCTGGAAAGTGCCCTCTGAAGTTCTGGAAGGTCAGATATTTGTTCCCAAGCTGGGATGACCCATACTGCCTACTTTGAGATATAAACTTAATCCCTCCTGAGGACACATGGGTACACAGCCTCAACTCTTCCTTATCTGCCCTTTTCCACTAACCTTGTTCTTGAGACAGTGGAAGCCCACAATACACCATTAGGGAAACACTGTCTTTTCTTCTATCGGTTACTCAAAGGCAGCATTATACTTTCCATCTTCAGGACTACTCTGATGGCAGCAATCATGACGACCTGGCCCACCAATGTGAGAGGGCACAGGTCTAGCAATCATGCACTTAATCACAGGTTACTTTTCTTGTTGTTCGAGGGACCATGCTTAATAATTATTCTCTCCTGTACCCTGGATTCTGTTTAAAATTCTCGGGATTTAATCCTTACTGGTAACTAACACATATCACGATTATTCTCCGTGCTGATTAAGATACTACACAAAGCATTCTTGAAACTTCTCCTTCCACACCCCTACAGGTTCCTTAATTTAGTTGCAAAGAACTTTTCACAGCCCCCTTGGAATACTGTGCTCAGTCTTGCTACCTGGCTTTGTTACCTGGTGCTCTCCACCAGGGATGGTTTTGAACAACTGGCCCCGTAGACATCGTTGTTCAATCAGCACAGTCTTTGCCATCTCCCTTCCCCATCCCCAGGGACCAAATGACAGACTGAAGACAGAATGACAGAATGTGCATTTATTCTCAGTGTGACTGTCCCTGTGGCTTGTCAGAGCCCCACAACATATGAGTAGATGTAGGATCAGTACTCTATCTGCATGACTAAGAAATGTTCATTACAGTGTATTGGCACTTTTTTTTTTTTTCATAAAAAAGAGGCCAGTTTTTCCCAGTAAGACACGATCGTGCAATCATTTGTTTGTTTGTTTAAAAGGGAAATAGGATTTTACTGATTAAAAAAAAAAGATGAACACTTGTGTTCTTCAAAATTTTAGACTTCTCCACCTGATTTTGTTATCATCTCACTGTCTGAGTCCCAGATAGCAACAGAAAAGCAAAAACTTAAAAGTTTGCAGAGAGAAGTAGAAAAAATTGTGAAATTTTCTATAAATCAGAAGTTTGTATATTTTCATTAAAATGAATGTGGATATCCAAGAGGTCGGTCTTTTCTCTGCAGCCCTGAAACCACAGCCTTCCACGCATTTTAACAGATGGAACACCCACCTGGAATAACGAAATGCCTGAGATAAACAGTGTAAAGGACCCAGGGAGAACTACTGTGAATGTGAAGGGTGCAAGGAAGGGACAACCCTCACCAGGCATGGTGTCTGCCTTTGCTTCCTCCTCAACACTCCATGTTGAAGGTATTCAGAGGAGGAGGTGGGACCTTGGGGATGACGGGACATGTGCCCTTATACAAGAGACCTGAGGGAGTCTGCTTGCTCCTCTGGCCATGAGCACACACATTCTTAGAAAGTGAGAAGGGCCTCTAAGAGGTAGAGACCAAGTCTTCTCTCACTAGAAGCCTAAGCTGCCAGGCCTTCATCTTCAACTGCTCAGCTTCCAGCACTGTGAGCCATAAGTGCTCATTGCCTGAGATTCACCTGACTGCAAGTGTCTGGCATCAGAACAAAGACAAAGTGTACATTAGTAGACCTATTTCACTGAGTGTTTTCTGATGGCCAGGTCTTATCTTTAAATAAAAACTTTATACACCTTTAAAAGGTGTTTAAAATGTACTTGAGTAGCCTAACATGAAAATTATTACCTCTGTCCATGAAATACTCATAATTCACTAATTCAATATCTTAGAGTGTTGAACATGTATTGATGAAAAATGTACTACTACATATTTTAACACATAGCACAACTTTGGACTCTTCTAATTTGTGGTGACACCCACTCAAACCAGGGCTCTCCCATGGGCAAGAATGTAGAAGAAATGAAGAACAGAAACTTTCAGTTATTCCTAACATCCACGCACCCTGCTTCCCAGAAGAGAACAGAGAGAGCCTGGACTATTTAGACTCATGCATTTCTTCCCAGTTCCATCAACACAGACAACCCAAGGTGTCTGGCTAAAGAGTCTTCATGGACCAGTGACTACAGAGTTATCACCCAGGCAAGACAATGCTCTCAAGTTACATGAGTCTAGGAATCGTGGAGCATGGAGGGGCATGGAGCACAAAGGAGTCCTCTCATTCTTAGTATGATTTCAAAGGTTTCTCTTTCAATGGACCTAATAGATGCTGACAGAGGCCAAATAGGTCAGAGTGGGAGGAGAAAAAGGAAAGAGAGGAGGAGGAGGAGGAGGAGGAGAGGAGGGAGGAGGAAGGAGGAAGGAGAGAGAGAGGAGGAAGAGGAGCAAGGGGAGGAGGGGAGGAGGAGGACAAGGAGGAGGAGAGGAGGAAGAGGAGAGAGGAGGAGGAGAGGAGGAGGAGGAGAAGAGGAGGAGGAAGGAAAAGAGGGAAGGAGAGGAGGAAAAAGGGAGGAGGGGGAAAAAGGAAGAGAAAGGAGGAGAAGAGGAGAAGAGAGGAGGAGAAGGAGGGGAAGAAAGAGGAAAGAGAGGGAGGAGAAAGAAGGGAAAGAGGAGGAGAGGAGGAAAGAGAGAGAGGATGAGGAGAGAAAGAGGAGGAGGAGAGGGAAAAGGAAAAAGGAGAGAGGAGAGGAGGAGAGGAGGGAGGAAGGAGAGGAGGAGAAGAAGAAGAAGAAGAAGAAGAAGAAGAAGAAGAAGAAGAAGAAGAAGAAGAAGAAGAAGAATCACTTCCTAAAACCACTGGAAAGTTGCAGCATTCCCATGTATGAACAGAGTGATGTGGGGTTACATTTCAGCATTTCAGGAAAATATTCACATTGGCATAAATTAGTTTATCATGTCTGAGATACAAAATTAAACAGGATGGCTTCTAACCCAACCACAATAGGGAAGGAAGCTAAGGCAGCAATGCAAACTGCTGGCAAGGAAGTTGCAGTCATGTACCACAGTGCTTTGGAAACTGAATCCTCCAGAAAACAAGGAGTCTTGTGTTCAGGGGGAAAACGTTCATTACACATAAACAGTCTCTGAGGCCACCCAAGTCTCAGTAGTCACTTTCAGTTGCACTCAGAACCAATCTCCTGTGTACTTGGCCCTTTCCTCCACAAGAGGAGCTGTAATGAGTAACAGCTGCATGTCCAGTAACAGAATGGTTTTACTACCAGTGGCAACCCTGGCACTGCATGCCTACAGTCAAAACAACAGAAGTGATACATTTGTTCTTCAACACACACTTCAGAGCTGGGTGTGATACCACATGTTTGCAAACCCAGCACTTGAGAGGCAGGAGTAGTAAGATCAAGAGTTCAACACTAGTCTTGGCTGCATAGTGAGTTTGAGCTAGCCTGGACTCCATGAGGTCTTAGCTCAGACAAAACAAAATGTAAAGCTTCATCAGTTGTCCTCTGACTGATGCACTCATGTGTGCAAAAAGTGTGACTACGATTAATCCTCTTCTATCTACTTTTACATCAGAGTGCACAAATCACTTGAAAGATTTTATTTAAATTATAATCCAGATAAATTTTATGCTTGATTTGCTTAAACTAATAACTGCAATTCAATGGAATTCATTGGACTAATCTCTTTTTAAAACATGGATTAAAAGCAGTCTGTAATTTATCTTCTACTCACTGATTCCTTAGGCATAAATGATTAATCCAAGCACACAAAGTCTTCCATGACACACTTTGAGGGCATTCAGTGATGGCGAATGAGCAATTTAATGAAGCGAGCTCCACTTATTAACCTTTGTCCAAAGTCACATTGGTACCTGTCCCTTGCTTCAGCTCTTCAGCGCATTCAAAGCAGCAGCCAATATACTGCTTATAATTTGCCTCAGAGGAATCCAACACATGCCCATTTAGAAAACAAACAAACAAACAAATAAAAATTTCAAAAACCCATACACACAACACACACACAACACACACACACACACAGAGAGAGAGAGAGAGAGAGAGAAGGAAGAGAGAGAGAGAGAGAGAGAGAGAGAGAATTCCTTAATTAGTAGGCAATGACATGAGTGCTCATGCAAAATCCCAAATGGCATTGATTAGACTATAGTAGTTGTCCCCATGGGGAGCTTGGTCCTCAGTTCAATATATGAGCTCATATCCTGTGACAGTTCCATATAACTTTGTGTTGTATGCTCACATCAGTGGCACTACTATATCCATGGGGCAGAAAACGTCCCTCATAGGAGGTTCAGGGGCTACCCTAAGATGGCCCCTGAACTCCAGCTTTTTAAGTTCATTCTTTCCCGGCTACACAGGGACAAGTTACATGTGTGTGGTCAGAGGACAGATGCCCTCATACTGTGTTCTGAGGTAGTATTTAGGAATTCTAAATTTTCACTGGCCTTCTAGGCTGTTCTAAAGGAATGCTTTTATAGGCTGGAGATTTGGCTGGAAAAATTTTGTTTAAGACTGTACCAACCTGAATGTTAAATTTCATATATTTAGACATGAAATCTGGTCATCTGCCCACCCTTGCTGGGTAGACTTGCTCTCTTTTCTCCTTACCTATTGTTTCATCAAAAGCGTATCTTGGTTTTGTTCAACATGTCAGTGACTCCAGGCTGAGTCTCTGCAGGGATGAGAATTACGCAGGGACCTCCAGGCCAGGCTTTATAGCTAGTGCCTGTGCGTGGCCATCTAAACTCAAATATAGATTAACTGTGATTAAATAAAATTTAAAACTCAGTCCCTTAAGTCACATGGGCTGAGTCTCAAGACCTTAGTTGATCCCAGGAATGGAGCTGTGCTGGACAATGCTCTTTCAGAGCTCAAACATCACCTCAGGATGTTCTGTTGGGCACAAAAGTTCTGCAGGACTTTTAAGAATTTGTGAAATCTGAGAAGGTAGAAACATCTTCACAACCTGTGAGCGGGCCAGCAGATGAGACTCATGGCCTACAGCATACTGATGCTTGTACGTGAGAGCATTTGTTTGAAGATGCCCCAGGAAACTGGCCACCTGTAAGATGGGTGTGCTATTGGCTTCTGCTCTGTTGAAAACATGGCAGAACTTGTTTCCAACCTTTAAAATGAGGACCTTGGGGATGGTGAGGTGACTCGGTGGGTAAAGAAACTTTCCCACCTACCTGAGTTTCATCCTTGGATCCCACATAGTGAAGGTGAGAACCAACTCCTGCAAGCTGTCTTCTGGTCTCCACACTTGTAATAACACACACACACACACACACACACACACACACACTACATATTTATCTACAGCTAATTGCATACATACCTAAGATTTATTTACAGCTAATTGCAATACATACCACATAATACACATATCACATAGGAATGCATACACATACATATACCACATTGGTATATGCCCAAGTACACACTATACACCACACACACATACATACACTCAATATACACATCACACACAGCAACACTTGCACATACACAATACAGGTACACACAAACCCCTCAAATCTGATGACCTGAAAGAGGGTCTGCTTATGCATAAAGAACACACTTCTGAGTAAGATTTTCAGTTATATTTGTGGGCATAATTTAAGGTATTTGTTTTAGGAACACCAATCTATTGTCAAGTGAATCAAGAAAAATAACCGACTTTTTGTGAAGTGTACATGCCACTGAATCGTATGCTCTAAAATTATGCACTTTTAGCTGGGCAGTTCGCGCCTTTAATCCCAGCACTTGGGCAGCAGAGGCAAACGGATCTCTGAATTTGAGGCTACCTTAGTCTGCAAAGTGAGTTCCAGGACATTGAGACAACCAAAGATACACAGAGAAATGCTGTCTCAAACAAACAAACAAACAAACAAACAAAAACACTCCTCAAAAAGCACTTTTTAAATTATGCAAGTCTCACTTCAATATAATAATATGATATAATAATAATAACAACAACAATAATTTAGAAAAGACTTCTTTACCTGATGTTCTGAATCTGTCAGAATTCTGCCTTTACTTTCAGGACACACCCAGAACCTGGTCACTTCACCTTTTCATCTTGCGTACGAGACATGACTGAGCACCACTGACTATTTTCTCTTTTTTAGGTGACTACAACATACTCCTGGTCGCTCTTTCATTTGTCTTCTGATGGCTTCTCAGCACCGGGAACAACTTGGCTCAGGCAGTGGCCGATTTGAACCCTGAGGTGGCTTCGCATCCTTCTTAAGGGTAAGAGCTAAAGTTTTGAGGACAGTCCCAAGTCCTGCCCATAATGGTGGGATTCAGTTTTCTGGAGCCACCTGGGTGCTTCTACTTTGTTATTCTTTTATTCTTTGATTTATTTTCTCCAAAGCTGCCCTGTTTGCCTCCTGCAGATCAGAAATGCAGAAACACCCATCTACCCTGGATGCCTTTCTTCTTGAGAAATCTCTCAGTTAATTCTTGCTTTTCTTTCAAGTCTTTGCTAAAATCTCCCCTTGTCAAAGAGGCTTCTCTTGACTGACCCATTTTGTACTACAAACTGCCCATGTATTACATTAATTCTGATTCTCCTTTACCTATTCTGATTTTATTTTCCCCCACTGTGTGCTTTTTTTCTAATGCAATAGATTGCTTATACCCCTTGTTAGAGTAATATGTTGCTTACACTCCCTTCTTAGAGTGAAAACTTCATGAGTAGGAGTTGTCTCTTACTCTGTTTTATTCTCTAACATATTCTAGGTACCAAAGTAGTACCTGATGTCAATACAACATAATTTGTGAAATTTATTGAGCTGAACTTCAAAGATGTCAACCCAAATAATAGTAATGATTGAAAGGAGATTAGGAATCACACGAGACTATGGTAGGTTCAAAGGATACTCATTTAAGATAAGGAAACCAGGAAACATGCATTTATTTAGTGGAATGTAATTTAGCCTCTAAAGAAAGAACAGTAACCTAGTGGGTAGTGCATGGATCCTATCAGATGTAAGGTTTGAGTCTAAGCAATACACACACAACCAAACACACACACACACACACACACACACACACACACACACACACACAGAGGTAGAAAAATCTGTCATTAAGAAATTTGTGGGTAAACCCAAAATAGACTAAATGAAGGACTCCAGGCACAGAGAGACAAATATCATATGGTCCCACTTATTTATGGACTCTGAAGGAGTCAAACTCATAAAAGTAAGATTAGCATCCATTTTAAGGAAGATGGGGATAAAGGAAAGGACAGAATAACAGGGAACTAACAAACAAAGGATGTACTGGTTCGGTTGAGGGTAGCCTGGAATAGGGGGCTAGCCTTGGAGACTGACTGCACAGCATAGCTACTGCTGACTCTACTAACACAGATTGCAAACATGCAGGAAGAGGATATTTAAAATATTCTTCCATAAAACAAGCACAGGAATATCAATTAAGAAACTTATTTGTTTATCTGTTTAGAGATAAGGAGTCTTGTCATGCTGCCTAGGTTGATCACAGGCTCAAGCCATCCCCCTGTCCCAGCTCTGAGGAAAGAGTAGCTGAGATTCCAAGTGTGAACCCCAGGACGCTGGTGGTGGGTTTATTCTATTAGTCCTTTCAATTTACTCATTTAACAGTAGAAACAGGCATCAGAGTATCATGCTGCATTCCATAAGTATGTGCAATTATCATTTGTTAACTAAAAATAAGATTTTAAAAGTAAATACTTTTGACTGCTGAAACGTTCTTTGCTCTTCTAAGACAAATACAATAAAACAACAACAAAAACAAGGTCCTTCTCTTAGACTCCCCATGGAAATCTCCTTTATTGATAACATACGGTCGATTACCAGTTACCTCATCCATCTCTTTATCATGTAAGTATCCTGCAGAGGTGTGGATACAAATACAAGGTCTTATGTTCATCCCCCTCTGAAACGGCAAGCTGCAATCAAGTCGGCCCACTCTGAAGTTGCCATGAGTGCCCACCAGGTGGCGTGCGTGCACGGGCGTCGCTGTCTGTCCTCGGGAATACCGGGTTCCCAAGCGTCCCAGGAAACCTGCTTGTAAATATCCCATGTAGCAGAGTTCTCGAGCTATTTGAGTCTATGTGTGAATTGGCCATGGAACTGAAGTTCAGAATTCCCAGGAAAGCCCCTTTCCACACTTCCTGAGGTCCTCTTCTCAGCAGTACCCTATATTTCATAGCACCATGATACGTAGGCAGTCTTAAATGTGGATTTATTTTGAAATAACAACAACAAGAAAACTGAAATCCTCAGTGTCTGTCTGCACTCATTCTCTCCTCTAACATTCCACAGCAAAACACAGGTTGCATTGCCAAGAGTCATAAAATTAGAGAGGAAACGAAAATCTGTTATTTTCAAAACAAGGTCTTTTAACTTAGCCAAAGAATTTTGAGTTTCAAAACAAGTTGCGTTCCCAAATGGAAGAGTTTTTACTAATTCCCTGCTTTACGCACTCGTAGACTCTAAGGGAACCAAATTTTGAATACATTCATTTTCAGCTATGCCAGCAACTGCCAGATAATCCAGCACTGTGCTTAGATGAACCCTTCATAGGTTATATAACACACTCACAACGTTCTTGCCAGGATGGTAAATTCTGTTGACTTCCTCACTGCAAAAGTGACAGAGTCTTGTAGAAATGAAAGTAGTATAGAGATGTGGACGGTGAAATGAGTGTTTCCCTTTTCCCTTATTTCCTATCCCGCTAGTCTTACTTAATTATTTAAATAGCTTCTGCCTACCTCTCCGCTGCTGCTCTCATGAACTCACTTGGAATCCTTTAAATATAATTTTACTTTATTTTACTAAATGGAATGTCACCATACACACTGTTCCAGAACAGCCCTCTCCATCCCTAACATTTCCTGGTACAATCATGTGTGCCTCCTGAAGGTCACTTGAATACCATTAAAAAAAGTAACTAACATTCCTGCAGCATCCAGTGTCCTTGAAGGTTTGGTACCCACAATGAGGTCTAACTGGAGGTGCTGTAGAAGACCTTTCAGAGGTAAGGTCCTATGGGAGCTGTTTGGTTGAGGGATTGTACCCTCTGAAGGTCGAGGATTCCGACTCTCCTCTCTGTGCCCCAGCTGTAGGAACCAAGATTACTCCACACTCTCCAAGAACAAACCTATGGGGTTGCCTACCTTGTGCTTTGACACCCCCAAAACTGCAATTAAAGCCTAACTCGCTGTGGCTTCAAAGGGGTATGTGTCAGGCTTTTTACTCTAGTGGCAGAAAACTGACTGATGGAGGATTATCAGACCAAGAATGACACAGGAGCGCTTCCCTGTTGACAACCATGGCGATGCTGTTTGCACCTAGAGATTCACAAGCACTGGCAATATAATGCAAACCATTACAATAGCACACTATAATGAAAATTGTTTTAAACTCCGAAGTTCTTTATTTGTGGGATTTGCTACTTAATATTTTGTTACTCGGTTGGTTGCAGTTCACAAAACCTGCTGAGTGTGAAACCCTGGGTAAGAGGAGACCATAAACCTTCCTTTACGCTACCATGTACCTGCCTCCGAAGGCGTGTGCATTCTAGTTCAATCTCACTACAAGAACCTTGTGAGGTAGTGCTACTTACTCCTTTCCATGGATAAGAAAACTGGTATATACATAATATCTTCAAAGGTCACAGAGATAGTGAGATATAAGCAACCAGCTCTATGCTTTCAAGTACCAGGCTACACTGATTTTGACATGTCCGATTTTCAGCTGAGGACAGCTAAGAACATGATCCAATACAAAACCATATGCTCACTTAAAATATTTTTTAAACTAATTATTATTATTATTTTGCAATTTTGTTTTGGTGACTTGATTTTAGGGTTCTCAAGTGTGAAACTTATATATGACAATCTCAAAAGTTTGGGCATATCTGAATATAAATTGCTCTTAAGTCTTCTTAGAAATTGATATTTGGAGTTTTTAAAAATGTGTGTGTGTGTGCGTGTGTGTGTGTGTGTGTGTGTGTGTGTGTGTGTGTAGTTTTGGCTAACTGCTTTGTGCTCCTGGCAGGTCGTGCTCCAGCCACCCACCAGAGCCTTCTGGATTCTTGAATAAAACACACACACACACACACACACACACACACACACACACACAATAATTTTAAAATGCCTTGGATAGCTCAAAGGCTGGACACTTCTAATCCTTCCTGTGGCTAGCAATCACTCTCCTCCCCCTTCCAGAGTGATATGGATCAGATATGATAGGGGAAGAACCCTGAGGATTTGGGGTACTGAAAAGAAAACTTCGAAAAAAAAATCAAACAGGACAGGTAACTTAATCTGCTGATTCCTCAACATAGGATCAGCTCAGTAACTAGCTTAGACATAAAAATGTCTCTAGCCAAAACCTGAGCTAAAATTAGACAATAAATCTTGTTGGTTATGGATTCTTGTTGGTTAAGATTCTTTGTGCCCTTTTTTATATGGAAGAGATAGAGATTTATTATAATTGGTTATTGATCAAATTAACTCATAAAAAGATGTCTTTCACCTGCTCGAAGAAGGAACAAAATTCACCCTTAACTGATTTGTGCATCTTGCACAATCCATACAAATATCTTAGTGGTACTAAGATTCTGATTATGAGATTCATATATTACAGAATGTACACCTTTGGTGAAATTCATCCTCAGAGATGCTGAACTGACCTGCTGTTCCAGCCCCTTGATTCTTGATGCTGTTCAGAGACTCGCTTCTAGAACAGCTTCAGGGATTGCTGCTGATTCCCCATGGATTTGATTTCATCTAGCTTTTCAGACAGATCCAGTCAAAACTTCAGTCAAGCCCTGAGCCTTCTACGCATACAGAGACTGGATAGCAGATGCTAAAGCCAACTTTCTTAAGTCTAACCACTTTTTTTCTAATTTTCTTACCCCTCCCCACCCCTTTAAAGAATTTCTCATCGCTCCTATGGAAATATCATCATCCCAATCCCTTAGGTTTGTGTGTCTGGTTATAGTTATTTTATAAATTGTAGGTAGGTTGTCATTTCAAGAGATAACTTGAAAATGGTCATAATTTTGAACAGGGAGGAAATAGGTAGGATAGATTATTAATTTTATTCCTAAACAGAACATTGTATATCCATAATCTTACATTGATAAAAATGTTTGTAACTGACATGTGGCTAGCCTGAGATTCCCACTTAGACTCCATAGACCAGAGTGACAGAGAGAGAGAGAGAGAGAGAGAGAGAGAGAGAGAGAGAGAGAGAGAGAGAGAGAGAGAGATCCCGTCCCTTCTTCAATTGCCTTGAAATCCTGTCTCCATCCCCGTGGACTTCTCAGTTCCTGTCCTTAACCTACAAATCTCTTTATGCAGCTTGTGACATTTTTCTATTGCAGAATACAAGTAATTATTTCAGGTTAAAAAAAAATCAATGATCATTTTCTAGGGTTTTTCTTTCCTCTTTCTATCATCTGTGGAAGAGGACTCCATCTTCTCTCAGTAACTCTCCTGAGGACCCGATCTTCTCTCAGTTGCCTACAGGAGAGTAAAGAGTGAATGGCAAGAAGGCTAATGGTGTATCCCATTAATATGTCCAACTTCCGTGAGTTTATGTTAGGCTAAACATAAACATAGCCAAATAAAATTTTGAAATTTATTTAAAAAAAAAAAAAAAAAAAAACAAGAGCGAACTGCCTCGCTGTCTTGCTTTCCTGGCTCAGTCTCCATTTATCTAATACATACATCCTGAACACATGGCTTCCAGGTACAGAGTCCAAGGATGGACAGAAGCCTTAGTGCATCATTTAAAACATAGATCCAGCTACTTTTAAAACACAACTTTGGGATCATCTAGGCCTTAAAGAGTATTTTAAAGGTGAAGTAATAGTAAAGAGGAAATCTTTCCCTCTATGTTCTTAATCCCCAAGTCCCTTGTGATTTTTATGAAGAAAAGAATAGAAGAAGAAAAGAGTTAGAAGGAACATAGAGAAGAAAGCTCCAGTATAAGTAGAGTCACCGGTCTAAAATAGCATGCCAGCATCTGGTAGAGCAAAGATGTGTCATGAGAGCCCCCAAAGGACGTTTCAATTAGCAATACATGTCATGCTGTCAGATTCCCAAAGCTGAGATTTAAAGACATTTTATCGTTCTTCTGTGTTAAAAATAACTAGAGAAACTTAAAACAAGTACATAGAAATAGAATTGAGAAGACAAAAGAAACTAGAATCTGGGCTCTCTCTGACTCAATACCGATTTGCAATAAGTCTTTGAGTCAAATGCAGCTTCTCAATTTTGATCCATTTTCCTTTTGTGGAGGGACAGTGTGAAGACAAAAGAGATGGGACACAGTAAGTACGAGAATGTAATGGTGTACCCACGAGACATAGGGTAAATAAAACACTAGTGATATTAGTAAAAAGGAACACTATTGGGTTCCACGTCTTGCTAAATATGAGAGTAGATGTGTTCTATGCTTTGCTAGGAGTTTATTGAAATATACATTATCATATAAAAGCTTTCCCCATGAAATGGAATTATCTTGTAGCAAGAGGACAGGGGAACAGACACCAAGATTCACAGGTGAGGTATGGGCACCAGGGTACTGGCAAGAGCTTCATCCTTCCTGGTAACAACAAGAGAAGAAAACTCAGCAGGTTTGTTTGTTAAAAGGATTTACTGGGCTAATAAAAGTTAGTATTGGATCAAAGTATTGATATCGTCTCTTATAATGATAAGGAATCTGAATAAAGAAATTACAGAAACGAACGCATGCCTGTTAAGTTGTAGATTTTAGTTTCAGTTTTCTTTTTAAAATAAGGTTCAGCTGCTGGGGAATGTGTTATTTCCCAAGAGAATAATCCTGTAGAATTACTGTAAATTACTGTAAATCTATTGAGTTTTTAATACAAAGAAATGCAGTACCAAATGGCCTGTTAAACTGTGCAATAATAGCTTTATCACTTAGGCATGACAGAATGAATTCCAAAGAGACACTTCTCTGAATGGGGATCTTTAAAGGAAGAAGAGAGGGGCCCATATCATCTTCTTGGCTATGTCTAGAAGTACTTCTACGGGTCTCCAAGGTGAGTGTGCACCCAGGTGCAGAAGTTACGCACATGCCTAACTCTGTGCTTCCTCTATACTCAATGCTCAACCAATAACTTCAGGACCAAGATACAAGCCACACTTCCTCCTTGCCGCTAATCTGAATTTCATCAGTTTCCAAGTCTCTCTTGTGACATTCCTCAAGGAAGTTCCTCACATCAAGTCCCTCACATCAACGGCCATTTCTTTAACATAGCTCCTTATTGCCTCTTATCCAAAATACTGCAACAGAGACAGTCTCAACTGGCCCCTCTGCCATATCTTCTTTTATAGCATCACCAAACTAGTAGCTAAACACAGAACCTGATAGAACTGTCCCTCTCTGAAAATCCCTCAGCGAAAGCAGAACATCCAGCCTGAGCTACTCCTTTTGGAGCAATAGCATCGCTCACCTTTCCTTCATGTCTATGTTTATGTATTGCCATTCTCAAAATCATGGGTATCTTCAAAAAGCATATACAGCTGCCATAGCATCCATCAAACACGTGCTAATTGAACCCCTTTCTGGCAACCTCTTCTTTACCTGCTCTCTGGGTCGGTACCTTTGTTGTGCCAGGTCTGTAGGCTGCTCCTAATTCTTTACTACAGTTAGCACACTGCATTGTAATATGTGTAAATATGCAAATTGTCCATAACTTATAAGTTTATGGGGCAGAGCTATTTCTTGTTTAGTCTAGTGTCTCTTGGGCTCATGACACCTGGAGAAGCAGAAATCACGAAATCAATGTTAAGCTGGAACGTTTGCGCCAGTGAGGAGGGAAAGGCCAGCTATTTTCCTATGTCAGATAAGAGAGAAACTGATCTTGGTGGCCAAGCAACAGATACAAGGCATGCATTTGCTGCGCACACACACACACACACACACACACACACCAACACACACAAGTAACACACAGTTAGAAGCTGTTTTGCTATAAAGCATGGATTCCTCACTTGGGCCTACAAGCTAAGTAAAAAGAGATGCAGATGAAGGCAGAGATACCATCTGTCTCCTCTATGTTGGGCAAAGTGCTGTTTCTGCATGTAGGCATGTAAATCACACAATAAGTTCCCACAAGGAGCTTAACAAGGGATTAGTAACATGAACCTATGCCATTCCCCTTCAAAGATCAAGACACAAAGATTACAGATGCTTCAGGTTCTGCTCCAGACCGCCAAAGGGCACTTAAATTCCTAGTCATCATCCTGACAGACAGTCAGTCACCTTGGATTCCAGCAGCAGCAGCAGAGACAAACAATGGCACATAGCCACTATCTGAAGTTGTACCTTGAAGCAGGATGGAACAATTGCTAAGACTCAGCTTGTCCCCTCAAGCAATAACTTCTTATGAGTCCATCTTTCAGGACCAGAGAGAGCCAAGGATCTTCAGGAATGCACCTTGATGGGACTTGATTATGCATACCTCCTTACCCTATGCTAATTCTTCCTAGACTCATACTGAAGCTCATAGCTATCTCATGAAGATGTCCTGGGGTCACTGGATGCCTAAAGGCATTTGCTTCCAAACATCCAAACAAGCACCGATTAAATCTCTCTCTGCTTTTTACCTATTCTTTAATTGGTGTACTGGGACAGGTGTCAGAGTGTAGCCTGATGGGGCTTCCTAAATCAAGACTTCTGTCCTATAATTCTGGACACACACACACAACACACACACACAAGAGAGAGAGAGAGAGAGAGAAGAGAGAGAGAGAGAAGAGAGAGAGAGAGAGAGAGAGAAGGGGGGAGAAAACAGATCAAGAAAACAATAATAGTCTACCTTGAAGTTCCTATTATTTTTCAAACAAAATCTGTGTCTGAAATTACCTGCGCCTGTTCCTAAGACAGCCTGTTCAAGACAGAGTCCAGAAGCAACATATCAGACAATCAAACCATGCAGAGACTCTCAGCACCATGCTTTCCTTCAAAATGCAACAGAGAAAACACTATCTCAGAGCTTTATCCAGGCTAGCCTAGAATTAGCTATGTAGTCATGACAAGGAATCCCAGGCTATCCCTGAAGTCTTCTACCTCAGTGGCACTAGGATTACAGGTGAATAACACCAATCTGGATTTTATGTCTTGCTGGGGCTTGACCCCCTGACTTCACAGCCCAGAAATTGAAAGAAAGAAGGGAGAAAAGGAAGGAGGAAGAGAAGCAGGGATGGAGGGAAGGAGAGAGGAAAGAAGGGAGAAAAGGAAGAAAGGAAGAAAAAAGAAAGAAAGGAAGGAAGGAGAGGGAGGGAGGGGGAGGGAGGAGGGAGGGAGGGAGGGAGAGGAGGAAGGAAGGAAGGAAAGAAAGAAAGAAAGAAAGAAAGAAAGAAAGAAAGAAAGAAAGAAAGAAAGAAAGAAGAAAGAAAGAAAGAAAAGAAAGAGAGCAAAAAAGGAAAAAGAAGAATCCCAAGAAACCAAACAGATAAGATATATAGAGACAATCAAATTAAGAGTGAGACTGAGGTTATCCTAAGAAGTACTACGATGTGACTGGCAAGCGGGCAGTTCTGTAAAAGATGTTTGCCCCTGCACTCTCAGAAGAAACCAAACCTGCTCACACCTTGATCTTGGGCTCCCTGCCTGAAGAACAGGTGAGGATGACAAACTTTATTTTTTTTGTAGACACGTCCCCTGTGGAATTTCGTTTGTTATAATACAATACATATATGTACCCAATGTGGAGGATCTGCTCAGGCAAAGATGGCCCCTACATGAAATGAGGTTTGTCTTCAAGTATCAGAAAGTCTGACACTAGGTAGAGAAATATATTGGAATCATGTTCCATTTGACTTGTACTTCAGCTCAACATGAAGAAGGGCCAATCATTAGGATGAGGTCACTGTCAAGATAGCATCTAGTCCTGATATTCTATGATCATTGAAAAAGACATCCTTTTCAATTACACCCAGGGGCAAGATCAACCCTCAGGTGTTCAAAGCACAAGTAACACAGGATAGCAGAGATCAAGACCAGATCAAACTGGGATTCTGGTTCTTTGTTACCTTTTCAGTCTTTCCCCCACAGTAGAATTGTTCTCCTCTATTGATTGACATGAAAGGCACAGGACTCCTGGGCCACAAAATGACAGTTATGCACTATATAGAGTAAGCACCACAGAAACCTACTGTGGTATAGACCACAGTATGAATAAACCAACAGAAGAAGTAACCAGAAAACCCTTAGAAAGACATTCCTTTCAGGACCAAAAAATGTAGGAAGGATATCTTGAGTGAATGTTTTGTCAATGTGTTACAAGTTTGAGTTATCTGAGAAGAGGGTAACAAGAAGATGTCTGCATAAGATTGGCCTGAAGATGAGCCGATGGGGCATTTTCTTAGTAGTTGATATGGAGCGTCATCCACGCCGGGCAGGTGGTCCTGGGATGTACAAGCCATGGAGAGCAGGGCAGTAATCAGAGTTCTTCCAGTTTCTGCTTCCGTTTGTTCCTGTCTGTAGTTGTTGCTCTGACATTTCCCGGTGATGCAGTGTGACATAACAGTTGTAACCTGAAATAAACACTTTTCCCTCCAAGTTGCTCTTGGTCATGGTGTTTTATCACAGCAGGAAACCTAACTAAGACAGAAGGGAAGCTATTTCATGGTAATTGTTAAGAAGTATTTGAACGTAATGCTGATCACACTCCTGTCACAAAGTCAGCAGGGTATGTGTAAGTTGATAAAGCTGCCTTCCTATACCATGCACAGTGTTTGGACCTAGCAGCGTGGTTTGGAACCACTTAAAACAATAAGTATAGAGAAGTATAGCTTCCTGGTGATTAAGGGGAAGAACGCCATGACCCACTCCCCAACTAGAATACTGAACTACACCTGCAGCAGACACAGATGGGAGGAGAATGGTATTCTGGGAGGGAGGGGTATCAGATCCAAGAAACCAGGCAGCAGAGGGAGAAGGGTGGTACCCAGATGAGCAATAGGTAACCACCCATATTAATTGGTGGTTAAGAGCCTTACAAGTTTGACTGATGGGATGAGCCAACACCTGACCATCAAGTTTGGAACAAGTAAGGAGTGGGGTTTTATCAAGGGCTGGCTCCAGTTGTATATGAAAACTGGCTTGGAGGAAAGAGAGGGTACCACGAATTCAACCGTGGAATAGCACATGTCATAAGAAGGCTCATACTGTCTGTCTGATGCTGGAGAAGAATATTCAACATCAGAGCATAAACTCTCAAGATGTGGCTGTGTAGGTTCATAGGATCCAGCCTGAGATGATAGAAAAAGGAACAGGAGTAGATATATGTGATATATGTAAGGCAGTAGATGTTTCTGGAAAAATCTTGTAACTTACATACATTGAAGACATATTTCTAGGTAAGTCACTTCTTACAGAATACCAAGACCTATTTGTTTTCTGGAGGAAACAAGATTTTAAAAGACTATTTCAGCTAATAAAAGTCATCTAATAATCTGACACTAAAGGGATTACTGAATAAACTATTTTGCATTCATGTGGTGGAATACTAGATAGCCTTTCAAGGGGAGCATTTATGGAAACATTTTTAACAACATGAAAATAATAAATGATAACATCCAGTTTAAAAGTAGCAAACAAAGTAAGATACTGAGACTAAGATCGACTCTGTTAAAGTTAATCTCTTAATAGACCATCATCTATTGATGATAAGATATTAGCCAGATTAAACCTACCAGTGTGAGCAGTTGGGAAACTGAACAAAACTTATGGAATTTGTTTTTAGACACAGGACTGTGAGCAACACAGCAGATGAGGCATGGAATACAGTAGGCACACTAAGGAATTCAATTGTCTACTCCCACACAACATGGAAGCCTATGGAATGCAGATATGAGGAATTCATATAAAGCCACAGAACAAACTGAAGTTTAGCAAGGTCATATAATAACAATCAATAAAACTAACCAAACACTAATTTAAAACAAACAAACAAAAATAAACCATACTCTTATATCCAAGCAAGGAACTCGTAAGTGTGTGAATGTGATTAAGATCACAATTTATTGAACCACCAAAGCATGTGTGGTTTAGGATAAGTTTAACAATCCCTATTAGAATGTGGATGAAAGAAATAAAAGAAATTCTAAATAAATGGAAAAACATTCTATGCTTAAAGATTGAGGGACAGATTTTGTTACAAATTCAGTTCCCTTATACTGCTTGGTGATTTAACACAATTGCAATCAAACTTTCTGCAGAATATAAGATGAAAATGGTGTGATCAGCCAAGAACCAATGTTTGAGATGAGGAGCATGGGACGCTTACAAAATCTGATTTCAAGGATGGCTGGAAAATGGAAGTAATCAAGAAAGAGTCATATTGGCATGGGGTAGCACATAGATTAATAGAAGAAATAGTGACTCAAGAGACAGATTAATCCCAATCTGGTCAATTAATTTTTGTAATGGTGATAAGAAAAATTAATGGAGCCTGGGTAGTGTTTTCTAAAACTCATTGCTGGAATTAAGGGACGGCAATCTCAATTTTAAAAAAATGAACTTAGGCCTCTATCTCACATCACATTCAATGAAAAGTAGATAGCAGGCAAGTGTAAAAGCCAATATTCTAAAACTCCAAGAGGAAAACATTGAAACACTTGGAGTAAGCAAAAATATGTTTTCATAAACTTTTTTTTTGAGACAAATTCAGGTTTTTACTAGTAGTCAAGGCTGCTCTCAAACTCATGATCCTCTTGCCTTAACCTTCTGAGTACTAGGGTAGCAGGCGTGTGCCACCAAGCCCATGATGCCAAAAATACCTCAGTGAAGGCACAAACACTATTAACCATAAAAAAAAAAAACACTATTAACCATGCAATACAGTGGATGTCATCAAAGTGACAAAGATCTGTTCTACAAAAGGCACCATTATGAAAGTGAACATGCAAACCAGAGAGAGAGAGAACATATTTGTACTACATGGTTGAAAAAAATAGATTTGTATGTAAACCCAGGGAGAAATTCCTAGACTAAGATAATCTATCAGAATATGCAAAATACTGAGTGGATACTTAATAAAAATGTCCACATAAAGAGACTTTCAACACCATTAGTAACTAGAAATATAAATCTAATACAGATGAACTGCAAGCACACATATTAATGAAGGAGTAAAAAATAAGTGTTAGCAGGGATGTGGAGAAAATTGGTATTTTTACATTGATAGTGGGGATTAAATTGATATGATCATTTGAGAAATAGCTTAGAGTTTTTAAAAATCAATTTTAATAAAATAAGAGTACATTTAGTGCATTACCTGCTCTTTGAAATCCTAGGTTTTGATGTATGATAAGTAAAAAACTTCACCCTATAGATCGTCTACTGACTGCTCAATAGTAACCAAAACAGTAAAATGTGACCACAGGGACACTAACATCTACTTACAACAGACAATGGGAATTTATATCAATAGATGAATAGCAAGGAAAATGTGGTGTATTAATATACTAGCTGTTATTACTTATCATCAACAAAGAAGACTGAATTCCATGTGCTTAAAAAATACACAAAACAAACAAACAGGAAAGGAGAATCTAGTTTATATCTTTTACCTTTCACAAAACTTCTTCAGTGAGTCAAAGCTATAAATTTTCATAAAATATAAAATTATAAACACCTAGAATGTCTACATGTGACCTTTGTTTGGCACAAACATTTTTTGTTTAACTTTAGCATATGTATGCCTGTAACACACACACACTCAAACACACACACTTACACACACACTCACACACACACACATCCTATAACACACGTGTAGAAGACTATTATTTGGTACTGAAAAGAAATGAATGGTCATGTCATAAAAAAAACACAGTGGTCTCTAGGTGCATAAGGTTAAGAGAAAGCAGCCAGTACACAAATGCTGTATGCTAAGTTGAAGTAGAAACTTAAGAGTTCTTTCAAAAGTCAGTTGTGTTAAATGGTGATTTGCTGGGACAAACACATGAAGAAATGTTGTTCTAAAATGGTCAGAGATATAAGGCTAAGGCACACTCATGAAGGAACATTTGGCTGAAGCAGACACGGGCGAAACAATGTTCTACTAAAGCAAGCACATAAAAGGACACATGATGAAGGATTCTTTGCTAACTACATGCAAGTATTGGTCTGTCTTACATTGTGTAGTTGAGCTCCATTTGTTGAGACTCCATATAGAGAAATGCACCAAAAAACTTCTGATGGTGTACCATAGTTTCTTGCTGCTTCCACACATGCTGAGGCAAGACCCATGGAGGACACATGATGTTTGGAGGATATAAATAGTATTCAATGAACAGTGGTAAAGGCGGAGCTTGGCTTACTTATAGGGCTTGAGCTAGCTATGCAATGCTTGTTGGTCTTGCATCTTCGCTGATCTTCACTTCACTGAGAGAGGCACAGCTGAGAACTTCTGGCATTCCTGCTCACTGTGGTCCCTCTTGCTGACTTGTGCTGAGGCTGAGGCCTGGTAGTCTCTCCTGGGTAGTACCACTGCTGTAAATTCATGTTTACTATCCCCACTCTACCTAACTGGACTTCTGGTGTATCTGTAAAGTTTTTCAAGTGCCTCTGTTAACCTGTGAACTGAACTGTCAATTTCCAGACAACACAGATAGGGGTTGCTCCAAAGAACCATTTTTTCTTCTTCCTTCCTTCCTTCCTTCCTTCCCTTCCTTCCTTCCTTCCTCTCTCTCTCCTCTCCTCTCCTCTCTCCTCTCTCTCCTTCTTTCCGTCTCTCTCTTCTCTCTCTCTCTCTCTCTCTCTCTCTCTCTCTTCTCTCTCCTCTCCTCCCTCCTCCATGCCTCCTTCCCTCCCTTCCCTCCTTTCTTTTTTCTTACTTTTTAAAAAATATTTATTTTTATTCTTGTTTATTAGTACACTGTCACTCTCTTCAAACACACCAGAAGATGGCATTCGATTCCATTACAGATGGTTGTGACCCACCATGTGGTTGCTGGGAATTGAATTCAGGACCTCTGGAAGAGTAGTGAATGATTTTAATTGCTAGGTCATCTCTCCAGCCCCCCAAAGAACCATTTCTATACAAATGCACTCACTTCCCTCATATCCTTTCTTTCCCACTATCTTGGTGGGTGGTAGGCTAAGAGGGATGTTTAAAAACCATCATTAAAAAAATAGGCATTTGATCCAAGGTATACAAAGAACTGAAGAAACTAGATTCCAGACAATCAAATAACCCTATTAAAAAATGGGGTACAGAGCTGAACAAAGAACTCTCAACTGAGGAAACTCGAATGGTTGAGAAGCATCTAAAGAAGTGTTCAGCATCCCTAGTCATCAGGGAAATGTAAATGAAAACAACACTGAGATTCCACCTCACACCAGTCAGAATGGCTAAGATCCAAAACACAGGTGACAGCAGATGTTGGCGAGGATGTGGAGAAAGAGGAGCACTCCTCCATTGTTGGTGGGATTGTAAGCTGGTACAACCACTATGGAAAGCAGTCTGGAGGTACTCAGAAATTGAACATAGTGTTACCTGAGGACCCAGCTATACCACTCCTGGGCATATACCCAGAAGATATTTCAACATACAACAGGGCCACATGCTCCACTATGTTCATAGCGGCCTTATTTATAATAGCCAGGAGCTGAAAGAACCCAGATGTCCTTCAACAGAAGAATGGATACAGAAAATTGGTACATTTACACAATGGAGTACTACTCAGCTATTAAAAACAATGAGTTCATGAAATTCTTAGACAAATGGATGGAGCTAGAAAATATCATCCTGAGTGAGATGACCCAATCACAAAAGAACACACATGGTATGCACTGACTGATAAGCAGATATTAGCCCAAAAGCACACAATACCTAAGACGCAATGCATAGACCTCATGAAACTCAAGAAGAAGGAGGAAGACCAAAGTGTGGGTGCTTTTGTCCTTTTTAGAATAGTATCAAAAGATTCAACCAGAGCTCCCAGGGTCTAAACCTCCAGCCTGAGAACAGGTGAAAAGAAACACCCTGATGTCTGCTGGTAGAAGCGTAATCCTGATGCTGGCCTCCAGACCTATACTACTCAGACCTTTGATGGGCCATTGACAAGGACACCAAACAGCTAGACATTGACATCACTAATCTGAAGAAATCCCTCGTTTCGATGTCTGAATTGATCTCCAAAAATTGCAAAGGACTTTATTGGACTTGATTTATTCTTCTACAATAGAAAAGACTGTGTACAGCTTAAAAAAAAAAAGAAAAAATAGTTGAACTTGTGTTGTTTAAATAAAAAATTATTATCAGTAAAAAAAAAAAAAAGAAAAAAAATAGGCATTTGAAAAAATAAGTTATCTAAGTGATTCCAACTACATAGCACTCTGGAAAGGAGGAGCCATACAGAGACAGTATAAAGATCAATCAGGGGAGGCCACTGATTCAGGTGAGGAAGTGACCAGTCAAAACAAAAGGCAAGTTTAAGGCAGTGAAACTATTGTATATGACATTGTAATAATTGATACACATCATTATATTCTTGTCAAAGCCCATAGAATTTATCACCAAAGCTGTGGACATCAGCTAACACTATAAAACATTGGCTTATCTATGATAGCACTAATGTTAGATGTCACCGGGAGGCTGTAAGGATAAGGGAGCAGGGTTGGTTAGAAGCTCTTTTTAGGTTTTACTAGTTTTTTTAAAATGGTGTATTGTGAATTTGCTTAGTCACATGGGTGTGTGGTTGTATAACCCCTGCATTTGTATGGGTCTCAAAGAGACTGTTGGCTGAATCTCCATCACTCTCCACCTGTGAGGCAGAGTCTCCACGTGATCACATTTCCTCAGCTCTGCCAGAATACAGCAAGCCCCATCAATCCTGTCTCCATCTCCACAGAGCTTGGGTTATCAGTAATTGTAGAGATGCTCCGCTTGTTACATAGTACCGACATCCATACTTTGGTCTTCATGGTGCTCAATGCCTTTCTTTAGCTTCATCTACATACAGAAACTTTGTACTAGTCTGGTACATTCTAATGCCTGCCACTGATGTCAGATGGTGACAATCACAGTGACAGGTATGGCTTCCAAAGAAGGGCTGTCAGGCCTGAGTCTTGATGTTCCCTCGGATTACCCTTAGCTGGAAGAGTTTGCATCTTCATTTGTAATAAACCAAGAATTCTCAATAAGCAGGCTGACTTATGGTTATTTAAAGATAACTAGTTTTGCTAAAGCTCTAAACCAAATCAATTTTTATTGTGTTGAATTATCTACATTCATTTG
Organism: Mastomys natalensis; assembly: GCA_021653895.1. Classification (NCBI taxonomy): domain Eukaryota; kingdom Metazoa; phylum Chordata; class Mammalia; order Rodentia; family Muridae; genus Mastomys; species Mastomys natalensis. The sequence goes on along the minus strand of JAJTUV010000833.1, from coordinate 846,974 downwards.
AATTTTCTTTTGTTTTTGTTTGTTTGTTTGGCTGGTTGGTTGATTGGTTGTTTTAGTTTTTACGTGTTTGTTTTGTTTCTTTCTTTTTTTTTTTTTTTTTTTTTTGTTGGTTGGTTGGTTGGTTGGTTGCTTGCTTGCTTTTTCAAGAGCTATACAGGCTACACAGGATTTTTCTGTGTATGCCTGGCTGTCTTGGAACTCACTCTGTCAGCCTTGGAACTCACTCAGGTTGGCCTTGAATGCAAAGATCTGCTTGTCCCTGCCTCCTGAGTGCTGGAATTCAAGGCATACACCACTACCACTTGGTTTGTTTGTTTTAACATAAAATTTTAGATATAAATGGTCATGGAATTGCTAACCTTTGACACACAAGTTATCATCTCTGCTGGTCCAAGTTCCTCTCTTACCACATCAAACATCTCACTGAGTGTATAGCTTCATTTCTGGAGAACATGGTGAGGGTACACTCTTACCCACACTTTGTCTTGAGCCTGAGTCTACATTATAGAATATTCTCATTGTACATCTCCTCCTTCAATCTTGAGGATTTTATCAGTGCCTAGAAGTTCTGCCTAGCAAACCACTGAGGACCCCAAGAAGAGTTCAGCCCAAACTCCTTCAAGTATTACTGCAAACTTAGTAACTGTAACCCCCAGTCCTGTTCTGTTTCCATCCTCCATCACCTCTGGCTCTCATACTCTTTCTGCCTCTTCTTCAGCAATGATCCCTGAGCACTGGTAGAAGGGCCGGGGTGTAGTTTATATGTTCCATTTAGGGACGAGTATTCTCTAGTCTCTTATTTTCTGTACCTTGGCCAGTTGCGGGGAGGGGACAGGTCTCTGTGTTAATCACCGTTATTGCAAATAAATGCTTCTCAGATGAGGGTGAAAGATGCCTTGATCTACAGATGTAGCTATAATTATATATATTATATACATATAGTATATATAGTAATATATATATATTACTATATGTATAACTCTAATAGTCATTGGTTTAATACTATGTCCATCTGCCAAAAGAATGGTAATAAATTCTCTCTATGACCTATCTAGCCATAAGTTCTTGCTCCACATATGGTGCCAGATATGGGTTTTAACTTGTGGAATAAAACTTAGAGCCAATCAAAACATGGTTGGTTATTTTCATCCCTGATCTAGTTCTGTTGGAGGAGACATCTGAGATTCTGCATTTCCAGCAAGATTCCTGGAGAAGCAGCTGGCCCTTTGCAGACATTTAGAGCAGCAAGGTTTGCCAAGAGCTTCAGCCTTCCAGGCATGATTTTTTTTTAACTACATAGACCCTTGGGGAATGGCCTTAACCTTGACTAAAAGATTTTTCAGGTTCAGCTGGTCTCAATTATACTTCTAATTCCCATAGGTAATCTTGTATGCTTGGAACTTCTTGGCAGCGCCACCTCTTCTTCATCATCTAATTTCATCTCTTATATTGATGCTTTTAGGACATTTTCTTGTTGTCTTTGCTTTTCACAAATATGTATTTATTCTTCATGTGTTTATATCTCCATGTTTAAGTGTATGTGTGTGAGCAGGCTCCAGGAAGTGATACTCCTTGTTTCTGTCTCTTCTGGGCTCAGGTTAAGGCTTGTGCTGGGCACTCAGGTCTTTATGTGGGTTCTGGGATTTGAACTCAAATCCTCATGATGTGCAGCAAGTGCTTTTAACCACTCCAGACCCATCATTGTTGTGCTGAGGTTAGGTTTCATGATGTAGAGCTAGTGTTGCTTTAAAACTCTTCCTTCTCTTTCCTCATCTTCCAAAGTGCTGGAATTTGAGGTTGCATCACCCAGGCAGCCATCAGTTCTAAGTTAAGTTACTTCCTCTCTGGGTTTTCAAGTCACATTCTAGAAGAGAAGATAAAATGAAGTGCCTCCCTCTCTTCCATATCACTGGGTAGGAAGATATACAGATGGATTGATTGACTAATTGATTGGTTGATTGACTGATTGACAGATGATCCACAGAGATTCATAGAATATACAGAATCATTAATGAGCATGCACACACACATGGTTGCTTAAGGAAACTGGAAAAAGCCAGGTGTGGTGGTACATGCCTATAAATCCAGCACTCAGGAGGCAGAGGCAGGAAGATGTCTGTGAGTTCGAGGCTAGCCTGGTCTACATATTAAGTTTTAGGACTGCCAGGACTGTCACAAGAGACCCAATTGCAAAAGAACCCCCTCTTATGGGAAAAAAAAACTGGAAAAGTTGTCACATCTTTACAGAATAGACTTGCTCCAATTCCAGACTTAAGAAAACTCAAAATGTAGACCAGTAAGTATGAGAAGCTGGGAGGGTGTGTGGTCTGGGAGGTGGATCAAGGTGGGCTGAGTCTAATCCATGCATGAGTGCACTTTGAAGAAACATCATACCGAGACACAATTAATGTCTATAAGTAATACATGTTAATCAGAATAAAATAATTATTTAAAAACCAAATTAATAAAATAGTAGAAAAATAAAAACATCTTAATACTTCAGAAATGTAAATGCTCCAGGAGATTAGTTTTGTCCTTTGGAGAAGTTTTCGATTAACCCATGCTTCATCTACTTTCCCTGCTCTTACTTCCCCATTGATGGTTGCCTTCTCCTTTCTCCTAAAGCTGCCTCTGGGGTTTACTATGTTCCTGATGACAGCCTTTTGCTCTTTGCTTTGAAAATTGACTTTGTGCTATTGTATGGAGCATCACTCTTTAGACATGCGGATGAAGTCATGGAAGTTTGTTTCTGTGCATATTCTGAAAACTCTGGACACTTATGGCTTTTCTTCTCACTCTCCTTATAGGAGACTGAGCAACTGACAGCATCTGTGGCTTCTGAGCTGGAACTCCGGTTTTTATCATAGGTCTGAAATCCACAATCCATTTCTCTGCTCGTCAACATCACTTTCATTTGTGTAGGTAACATATCAGCCTCTTATTGTCCTCTTAGTCTACTGCCTTTCAATGTATCAAATAATCTTTCCCAAGAGCATCTGCTGTCCATTCAGATAGACCAGTCGTCTATGCACATGCCTCACTCTCTAACACTTTGTCTCCTTTTCCTAGTCACCAGTGCCAAAACATGCATGCTACTGTGTCATAACAATGAGCAGAGCATTATATGACTGTGTTATGCATTGCACAGTGCATGATTTCAGAATATTGCAACCCCATACAACAGATGAGTTTGCAAAGCAACCTGCATATTTTAGGTCAGGCTTCTATAACTGCCAGGGACTTGGTGATTTAACGACAAACATTACTTTCTTCAGTTCTGGGTATGAGGAAATCCAGGACCAGGGCAGCATTAGACCAGTCAACAGTACCCATCACATGCACACCTTTCTAGCTAAGGTACATTAGGAAAAGTTGTCAGAACTAATCTAGCATTTACTCTCTGCTACAGTGTATATCATGGATGTCCTATAAAGGACTGTATATCAAAGGCTTAGACCACAGGCTGTGGTGGGAGGTGGTGGCACCTTTAGGAAGAAGTCAGGCCACTGAAGGTGTGACCTGTTGGAGCTATTGGGACAGTGACCCCCTTCCCACTGATATCCTTTGTTGTCTATGCTACCATGTAGCAAGCAGTCTTCCTCCACTGGCTTCCTCCTGGCTGTGATGTATTGTGCTTTCATGGACCTCAAGCAACAAAGCCAGTGGGCACAGCCTGAAGCCACTGAAACTAGGTGCCAAAGGAAACCTTTCTTCTTGTTAAGTTTCTTGTCTCAGGTATTTGTTACAGCAACAGAAAGATGACTGATACACTCTTTTAGGATTCCCCAGTTTTCCAAACTGTATTAAGAATGTCATACTTGGCCATTTCCGATTACTGCCCTCATGTGCCAGCCACTGCCAGTGCACGCTACTTTGCTTTTAGAATGAGAAAGCAGAATAAGCTATGGATTTGAAGGGAAAAAAATTAAACTTGAAAAACTCTACAGAGATGACAAGGACTTGGCTCACCCTTTCATGCAGTTCCTATCTGATGTCACAGCAAACCTCAGCTCAGTCAAGCCTCAGCAACAAGGGTTAGTCAGAGCAAGAGGGCAAGCTGGTTAAAGCCAAGTGACTGCTGTTAGGATCCCCCTTTTAGCTAAAAAGTCAGAGGCTAGCCCAGGGCTCTCCAGGAGAAACTCTTGAGAAAGATGGCCCATTGGTAAGCAGGCTGGGCCTCATGAGAGTCAGAACACATCACTCCTTCCCAAACCCAAACTGTCTCAAATGAGACATTGCTCCTGTCTATGGCACTAACTAAGACACCTCTTCATGGAGCCAACCCCCAAACACAGAGCCCCGGTGGGAAGGAGCTCACAATTCAATGTATTCTAATCCATGTCCACTCCAGCTCCTTCTTAGCATTCTAGACCGAAGCCTCTGTCACAACTGGGCTCTGCCAGAATGGAACAAAACCATGAGCTTTTTCATTTATGGCCCTTAGGGCCTTCCAGGCATCTCAAAAAAAAAAAAAAATCAAAAAAAAGAAAAGAGAAAAAAGAAAAAAGAAAAGAAAAACTAAACCAACCAAATAAAACCAACCAACCAACAAAAGCCCCCACCCTTTCTCGTTCATAACCTCTAATAAACCTGTCTTCACCTTGATGTACTTTTGTTTTTCTTTCTGATTTCTAAGGTTAAGCATCCTTCCTGACTTCTCTTCCTGTTTCTAGCGTTAGCCATTGACACTTACTCTTCTACAGAATACACAAAATGCTATTTCTACTCCTCAACCCCCAGAATCCCCCCTCTGTACTCTAATGGTGTATGACAACCCCTAACAGCATGCCCCACAGATCCACGTGAATTGCAGTGGAGGTCTGCAGTGGAGAGCCCTTCCATCCTGCTAACTGCCTGCACAGATAGCTTATCCCAGACTCGGAGGACACAGGTTTCCCATCACCCTTCTCTTCATCTCAGGGATTACTTGCTCGCCTACCCTGAGCGGATCCCAAAGCCAGCTAGGCTGCCCTCACATCAGGCTTTACATAAGAGACCTATCTGGCGTAAGGAGTCCGTTTTGTATATTACCTCAACCTTGCAAGGTTTATGACCTGTTGTTCTAAAATGACCACAAACAGTCCCAAACACAGCTCTCACCCACAGAACTGCAACAACAGAAAGAAAATATCGCCTCCGCATTAACTACTGTGAGAAGAAGGTTGTAGAGGGATGTCCGTGTCTCAGTTTCCATCACACACACACACACACACACACACACCCGCTCCCGCAGTCCTCTCGATTATCAGAATACAGATCATTCTCAACTTATGATGAATCAGCTGGCAACTTTGCAATGGTACGTTAGCAATGTACCCTCAGGGGAAGCCACACTTCAAATATAAATTTTTATCTTTCCCCAGGCTAGTAACAGGTGGAACAATTTTCTATTGTCAAGCTGGGCAGGGCCAACAAGTCACAACTCCCAAGTCACTGGGACTACCAAAGAGACATAACTTTCTTTTAGAAAGTTAGGTACACTGACTTGCCTTCTCAACATACCATCAGGGTATCAGGGTGTAATCTCACTGCGAATCAAGGGCCATCAGTGAGCATGATAATACATTGCTCTTTTGAACTTTTATGAAGAATACAGCCACATGTCCCATACCTGCTTAGGTGTATTCTTACAATCTGTTAGTTTCACTCATGTGGATTTCACCTATACTGCAACTTACTTAAAAGCTCTACCAAGTTCAAGTGAAAATCCAGTCTGGAGAGGAAGGAGCCCCTGCAGTCACCCCTCAGTGTCTAGTGCCTGTCTGTCTCCTCTCTGTTGCTGTTGTTATGGTTGTCTCCCTACACTCTCATTTGCTTCTCGTTTGTCAGTTTTCTTTCTCTTAGCACACCACTTATCCTCAAGACCCCCAGTAAAAGAACCTATACTGTCATGGTAGTAACTAGATTCCTAAGACATTAAAAAAATAATGTTATTACTCTACTTTAAGAGATATTTGCACACATGGAGACATCATTTTGCCAAGTCAGATGTATAAGCCTAGACCAATGGCCAGATTTACACATTATCCAGATCCCTCCCTCTAGAAGAAGGGACCAACCTCTCTACTACTCAATCTCCAAGCCTCTCCCCAGTGACCCACCCCCTGTGCAGCTCCTGACTGTGCGCCTAGCAGGTTGTCCACCAGAACCTGGCACTCTACGCCCGGTGTGAGTCTTGATCTGGATCAACTCAGATCCTTCCTACACCCATCTATTGGTTTCTTTTTTTTCCTTTTTCAAGAAGAGGAAAAAGGGAAAGTCCTAGAAGAATTGGATTCCAAACAAATGCACAAGTGAAAACAACCAAGCAGATCCAGCACAATCCCAGGCAGAAACACAGGCAACGACGGAGGAACCCTTCTATAATTAGATGCAAAATAATCCATTCACTATTGCTCAGCTGTTATTTCTATTTTGGAATGCCTTTAGCATAATCTTGTTGCAGACATGTGCGTGTTCAAGGAAAATCTCTGAATGAGAAAATGGGTGAAGGAGAAATATGGAAAAAAATAATGGGACCGTGAATGAGACAAGAAAAGACTCAGAGGGTAAATATGATTAGTGTGATTTGCATTTCTAATAACCGTGGGCCAGCAGTCCAGCGCAGCCTCATCTGGACTCAGACTCCCAGTGGCTCAGAGAACACCGCCTCAGAGAACCGACGTTCCCATTATTCATTTACATGTTAGAAATACCACAGTACTGAATATGCTATTTATAATCAGAACTCACTGTGTTATAAAAAAAAAAATAGAAAAAGTATTAGCATAAGGTCCTAACGTGCCATAGCTGTATTAAATTATAGAACCACAACACCTCCCATTAGTTCTGAGCATCAAAGTGGTAAAATGTAAGTAAAGAAGTTATTGTGAGTACTTACATTCCAATGCTGCCTTTTGGTTTTGCAAGCATCACTGACAGGCAAAGCGCTGCTTTCCTTTGTGTGTCTGCTGTACAACCAGGGATGCTTCTCAGACCACAACAATGTCTCATCTCAGAACTCTGAATTACATGCCTTCTGGAATTTTTTTTTTTTTTTTGCAATGGGGAAGAAAGTCAGCCACCTAAAATAGGTTTAATTGTCTTTTAAACTGTAGACGCAGATAAAGCCAAGAGGAAAACAGAAAGACCTGTCTTGCTTGAATTTTCTGCTCTCCCACGACAGAAGGCAGCTTTGAAGGAAATATTATTCCATATAATTACTCTTGAAAATGCCAGTTTTGACTTCAGTGAGCACAGGCTGACACTCCTTTCAATAATTCTTTCAAAATGGAAGTTTCTGTTCATTAATGTCATATAAGGTAAAAATGTAACAGCTTCTACTGCAGCCTTATCAAACATTGCTTGATTATGTGCCTGCTGCCAGTTTTTTTTTTTTTTTTTACAAAGGCCTTACTGGGTGGATTCAGGTTCTTTGCACTTCATCTGACTTTTAAAAGATTGTTTCACTTCGCCTGGATGATTAATTAGAATGGCAACTTTAAAAATTACTTATATTCTCATTTTAATTCTTTCCTTTTGTCTTCATATATACAACACACACACACACACACACACACACATGCACAAAACAGGTGTTTTTAGAGATAACTAAAGAAACAGAGAGTACTAGGAGCTAAGGACCTAAGGACCTTTAGGAAATCGTGGCATGGATTCCCAACTGTGTTCAGGACCCTGCACTCCTAAGAGAAAGAGGCACATAGCCATAGCTACACAGCTTCTCCCTGCTGTGAGGTGTGCACGTGACTGAGCTCTAGACAATAAGGCGAGTGGGGTTTACAGTGATACATTTTCTAGCTAACAGGGAGGAGGAGGTCCTCTTTTTTTTGCATATCTACCATCCTGCAGCTGAAAAAAAAAATGGACTTGTGCTGGAAAAAAAGGATCCACATACTTTAGAAGCTGGCAGATTCAGAGAGACAGTGGGGTCTATGCACAAGCTCATGAGCTGCCTGCATGTGGGCTCCTGCATGAGGAATGAAGTTCCAGCTTCGCAAGTCATTGGTCCCAGAGTTCTGAGACATGTGGCCTAAACTGTAACAGTAGAGATGCCACACTACCCTGAGACTGACATCCAGGCCTCCTAGGCGCCAGTGTTCTTGCTTTCTCGTTTTTGTTACTGTTTTTTAAGGAATTTTGCATGTTTGATTTGTTTTGTTTTTGTTTCTGTTGTTGTTTTGTTGTTTTTATAGTGCTAGGCTGTGTTGGTTGGTTTCTTGTCAAATTGACACTAGTTAGAGTGATCTGGATAGAGGGACTCTCCATTGAGGAAAAAGCTTCCATCAGATTGGCCTATAGGGAAATCTATGGAATATGTTTTGATTGACATGAGAGGGTCCAGACCACCGTGAAAGGTATCATCCTCTACACAGGTAGCCCTGGATGTTATAAGAAAGCAGACTGAGTGATTCATGGTGTGCAAACCAATAAGCAGCACTTCTCCCTGGCCTCTGTTTCAGTTCTTCATTCCAGGTTGTTTCATTGAAGTCCTGTTCTGACGTCCCTCAGGGTTGGATTATGACCTGGGACATATAAACCAAATAAACCCTTTCCTCCCAAAGTTGGTCTTGATTGATGTTTTATCATTGCAATAGAAAACAAACTAGGGCATAGGTGTTGAGCTCTGGGCATTCTGTGTGTCAAGTATGTCTTATCACTAAGCTACATACTCTCTTTCCACTCCATCCTAACCCAGTTCTACATCAATCAAATAATCCTAACAAGTAGTTGACATGTTTAAAACTATATTCTTCTGTCATATTTTACAAACTATTAATAATTTCTTAATATTCACCTACATCAAATTAGGCCTCATTCATACTGTAATATTAGACCTTGGATCTGGAACAGACCCTCCACAAAGTCTATGTCTGTGGAGTTGGTCTCACCTTGGTGCTCCTCCAAAAACCAAAACAAAAAAAAACAAAACAACAACAAAAAAAACAAGCAAACAAACAAAAAACCAAACATGTCTTGATGCTCCTGAGAGGCAGTAGAAGCTTGAGGAGTCACATCTTTAAAGGAGACAGTAAGGTCATATGGAGAGTGCTGGCCCAGGGGACGTGGGGAACATGGCCCCTTCTATTCTTTCCTTGTTTCCTGGATGTCACGAAGAGCTGTACCACCACACAGTAGAAAAGCAATAGGGCCAAGCTACAGTCTGAAGACACGAGCTGTAGACATATATCTTTCCTTCTGACTCCATGCAGAGCTGGAGATTGGACCCAGGGCCTGGGGACACATTAGGCAACTGTTCTCCCTGACCTACAGCCCCACTTCCAAATCTCTTTCTTGTTTTGGAGTTGATAATATCCAGTATTTTATCACAGAATAGGAAATTGACTAACACATTATATTCTTGCTGGTAAAATGTAAAAAAATCTAAGAGAAATGACCTCTTAGATTTGAAATATCAAAAAACACCCCAAGAGATTTTCTCTTTTATAAAAAAAAAAAAAAACCATTTATTTATGAGTCACATCGTGTGTGTGTGTGGTGTGTGTGTGTGTGTGTGTGTGTGTGTGTGATGTGTGTGTGTGTGAAAATGCCCCCACAGACATGCCAGGAGCTGGGACTAAGTAAGATGATGCTGGGGTGATAAAATTAAGACCTATCATCCAATGCAATAAGCTGGGGCTTAAGTCCCAGTTTCCCTCCTTATCTATTTAAATACATTATCTAATTTCTATAAGCCTGTTTGCTGGTCAAGGAAAAACTTTCATCCTGCCAAGCTGTTGCTGCAGACGTTAATTGGGATAGCATATATTTTAAGTACTGACACTTGGCATACGAAGGAGTATTTAATAAATACTTTCTTTTGCACCTGTATATATTTATTCGCTAAGTAATTATTTATAAAGTACCACATACCATGGTCTTGGAAAATAATTGGAGAATTTAAGAGCGAGTCACTGTCCTTGTGGTGCTTTTCTGTGGGTGGCAAAAAATGGCTATAGTTTAAAAGAATAGTTCGATAACATTTTTAAAAACCTCCTTTTATGAGGCAATCCATATGAATGTGGTGCTTTTAGAATACATATTTATTCTTAATTTGACTATTTGGAAATAAGCATTGTTAATATCTGGGAATATATCCTTCCTTTCATTTCATCTATGTTGAATGTAGCCTTTTGTTCAGACAAGCTATAAAAATTGCAAAATACATTAGACTTTTTTCTTTAAAAAACTATCAAAATTAATTTGCAAAATCGTATGCTATTACCATTTCAACTGTTCAGTTGTATTCCCTTGCCTAGAAGTACTGGCACTCATTTGAAAGTCCCTGTTGGAGGATATTGAATCTTTTCCTCTTTCCATTAAGACCGCTGCTAATCTAACAATACATTCTTGAGGGTACTTCCCCAATGGCTTTCAAGTATTTCCCCCTCTCCACAGCTGTTCTTTGCTTCTTCATCATAACTAGAATTTTTAAAATAGATCACGTGTGGATGGCTTATTGCTTGACCCCTCACCAGAACTGAGGCCCAGCACAGCTACCGACTTGACCATCATCAGTAAAACACCTCTGAGATCAAAACCGTTGATTGTATGAACATGACTATTAAGTAAATGACTGGAAAAGGGAAAGAATTGAGACCAAAGAATTAGCATTGTTAACTCTTGATGTACATATCAAGTTATTAGACAATAATGGGTATAAATTACTCACCCCCAAAGAAAAATTCATTTCTCTGTATCTTCACTAATAATTTATACTTTTGTTTGTTTTGTTGTTCTTGTTTGAGACACAGTTTCACATTGCAATTCAGACTGGCCTCCAACTCATGATCATCCTCCTGCCTCAGACTTTTCACTAGTTAAGTTTACAGGGATACACCACCATACCCATATTCTTCAGTGTTTAATAAGTATAATTTTAGAACATTAAAAGCTCTTTTATTTTTTTTTTTTACTTCCAACTCTAGTCCTTGATGAGATAAGCCATTTCATAGTATGAGTTGCTCACTAACATCTTCAAGGAAACAACTCAGGGAGATGTTTGGATGTTTCTTCTTTCTTAGACTTTTACATGTAACAAGTAGTTTCCACAGAATACATAAATTAACAGAAAGAATGATAATTTCTGAGAAGGAATTTCAATAAATATAAAGTACAAAGAATTGAGAGGTAAAATTTACTAATAAAAGACTATGTTAAAAGTATAGAAAAGTCCTTGCTATCTGTATCTTCTCTATCTCTATCTGCATCTACATCTATAAATCTTTAAGATTAGAATCCATATGCCTACTATCTATCACAGTATTACTTAACAATAAGTCAGCTCACTTCTTTAAAATCTAAATATAGCCATTCCTGGGTAGTCTCAGATGATTCATTATTAGACTCTTCAGCACCAAGTTTTATGGATGACAAATCCTTTAAAGTGTCCTATTTGCATCAAACCTCAAATCTCCACAATTTTTTTTACTTATCTAGGTTTTTCATTCCTAATAAATGTGACTGTGACATAGATAGTTGTTACAGTGCAGTGTCTGAGACAGCGGTTCTCAACCTGTGGGTCATGACCCTTCTGAGGGTTTCATATCAGATAGACTGCATATCTGATATTTACATTACTTATTTATAAAAGTAGCAAAATTACAGTTAGGAATAGAAAAAAAATAACTTTATGGTTAGGGTCACCACAAGATGAGGAATTCCATTCAAGGGTCACAGGTGAGGGTCTAGAAGACAATGACAATGAGAGAGGAGGTCTTTGTGATCATACTGGCACTTTTTCCCTCAGTACCATTGACTCAGAGTTGGTTGAATCCATGAATCAGAACCCAAAAATACAGAAGGCAGACTATATGTTTATATAAAAATGAAAAAAGTTTGTATTAGTATCATCCATGGGAAACTATTACTTCTAGATTTTTCTTTCCCCGTCTTTTTCTAACTACCAATAAGAGAGATTAACGACTGACAGTTGTCAAAGACTTGGTAACACTGAGTTGAGTTTTGTTTTTGATTTTGTGGGGTTTTTGTTGCTGTTGTTTTTTTCTCTCTTTGCTGCATGGACAATATTAAAAGAGAACAAAAGGAATCATTTTTTGTTTGAGAGCTACTCAAGTCTACCCAACAAGCCTACACTTCCTAAATTCTCTCCTTCCCAGGAGCTACAAAAGTCTCAGAACACAGCCGTGTGCAGCTGAAGGATCACCTCCCATCACACCAGCAAACATCAGGCCGTAGCTCTAGCTGCTGCCCTCAACCCATAACTCTCTTAATAGTCTCTCTTCTCCCTCCTAGCCAACTATCCTCCTGTTTCATTGACACAGACACTGTACATTCTTAATGGCAAATGTTAATAATAGAAATGGAGTAAGCCAAACATTTCTCTATTTGTCTTGAGGCCAAACACTTCTTACTGGAATGAGAGATCTGCATGCGAGGTAGCAAGGGAAAAAAAATCCCAATATGCATCTTTTAAGTTATAGAATTCATTGTGTATTCAGGTAGGGGGATAGAATAAACATAAAAGATTTATTTTTCATAATGTTTGTTGGGTCAATGAAGGTATTCATTGAATGATGAATTGAAAATGAAGGTATTCAAACTTTAATAGCACTGTGCATAGAGATGGTGAGACTTGAAAGCTATGGTAGACTATGAAAGATTGTAGACTATGATGCTATGAAGCAGTTCAGTTGTTCATCTCATATGTCTGTGCTGACCACTCCTACGTCCTCATCTTCTGGAATCTCATGAAAAACTTGTTTCTTGTTACCTCCCAAGAACCTCAAACTAAACACACTCAAAGAATTTCATCAGTCACTTGAAATTCTGAGCCTGCCTTTAGGCTAACAGTGTTGACAGCCATCATCTAGTATGTTATCCAAAAGAGGGTAGCTAATATTTTGATCACATCTCTCATCCAGTAGCAAGCAAGTACACATATGGCCCCCTTTAAAGAAGTTCAGGGAACAAGAGTCTTATGCAGAATAGTAACACAATAGGATTATATACTCCTATTTATATATATTTATATAGTAAATAGTTATGAAAACTGCTATTTTTCAAATACTGAAAGTATAATGGATCACATAACACTATTAAATATAAGATAAATTTTCTTGTTATCATTTAAGACGGTCTCAACATGCCTATAAGTAATCCATCAAATCATAAACAATCACTTATTTATGGGTACTTGTATGTGTTCATGGTATAAGCATATATGCATGCAGGTTTGTGCATCTCCTAACTTTTGCAGACAATTTGAGATGGAGAAAGATAAAAGCATAGCATAAAGATCCCCTAAATTACTTTATCATCTCCTTAGTCTCTCTACTATCTTCATTGAGAAGAGGTTCCCAGTTTGGATGTTCTTACAAGTCATGCATTTCAAAGAAGTTCACCTTGCCACTAAGCTAGGATGGAAAGTTTGCAGTTTCCCCTCCTAACAATTAGTTTAGAAATGGTCTTGTATAGCTCTGGTCAAGGACATAAAGTCAGGTATAAACTAGCCCTTAATGTTTTTCTCAACGAGGATACTACTGGCAGCATTTTCTTGTCTGAGACAGCTAGAGGTTGGGACATAGTAGAAAGATGAAGAATCCAGGAACCTCAACCTTGCTGTGAAGCTACTGAATTATCAGTCCAACAAAGTTTTTATGTGATATAACAGGTTCCCTTATTATTTAAGGCTTCCTTATTTGGGTATTTGCTTAGTTAAGGCTTACACTGGTTGGTTTTGCCTATGAAATTTATTTGGCCTAGAATTGCCTAGGAAGAGAGTCTTAATGAGGGATTATCTTGACTGATAACCGATACAGGAAGACAGGGTCCATTGTAGGTGGCACCATTCCCTAGGTTGGGAGAAGGAGGCCGTCCTCAGCCGTGTAGGAGAGGAGAAAGCTAGCTGAAAACAGTCAAGCAAAGAAGAACCCATTTATTGGATTTATATATATTATTTTCTATCTGCTGTTGACTAGTACAGGTGTAACACTTTAAATTCCTGCCTTGATGTCCCTGCAGAAATGAACTGTAAGCTGGACTTGTAAGCAAAATAAACCTTTTATGCTCTAAGTAGCTTCAGATAGGACATTTGATCACAGCAATGAGCCTGAAATTGCAACAAGCCTAAATGTGTCAGCATTAGGAAAACTTAAAGCATGTTTTGTTTCTAGTGTTTTCTGTGCATTTTTGCATGTAATAAAATAGATGGCATTTCTTTTCTTATAAAACAATAGGAAATGATTTTTACATAATTTGCAGATGTAAGGTAATCAAAGCTTAAATATACCAAAAGAGGGATAGAGGAAGTCCCACTGACATTACCAAAAAAAAAAAAAAAAAAGACAAAAAGAAGAACTGAATGTTTAGATGCCTTTCAAAAGTAATCAAGGTGGTCCTTTGACTCCTGTCAAAATCAAGGGCATTATCTGCCTTCGGTTGATTTCTTTGGGCTTTTCTGAGTTCAAAGGGACAGATACTGGTATCATTCACCATCCTTAAGGGCTCCATCAAACTCAAATTGTATACCATTGCAAACTCTAGGATTCTACAGTCCACAGGACCCTTTGGTATCATCATCCCTGCACAAAGCCAGAAAGATCCCCAATTTGTTTTCAGTTTAAACAAGGTGAATACTCAGAGGATAACTGTAAGTTTCATGAAAATATCTATTATATATGACTTCTAAAAATAAATTCTAAGATATCCTTAAAACCAATTCATTGTTTAAACTTACTTTTTATCTTCGATTGTTAACTCTAAAAAAAAAATATTGAGCACTTTCCCCAAATAAATGATAAGTTACCCTATTGGATTTTAGAAATTTAAATTTTTAAATTATTCTTAATTTCAAAATATTTCTTGCAAATTATAACTTTGTTGAAATGTAACATAATAATTTCTGACTCAAAAATTATAAAATTGACATTACTACGAAGTTATTCTTATGAATTGAAGACATCTTCCTTAAAAAATAAACTCATTGTGCTTTAGTCTGTTTCTATTAGTCAGCTTTCCTTTTCTACAGAAAATACCAGACACGATCATCCACTTAGTAAAAGAAAAAGGTTTTCTTGTCTCGTTCTTTCACCCTATGGTTGTTTGATCCTGTTGATTTGGGCCTGTGGCAGCACAGCCCATGGTAGGAGCCCATAGTGGAGGGGATTGTTCAACTCGCACATCACTGTAGTTAGGAAGTGAAACAGTGAGAGAGGAAGAGGCTGATGTCGGTGTTCGCACGAGTGTGTGTCCTGTGTCCGTGTCCGTGTGCCGTGTGTGTGTGTGTGTGTGTGTGTGTGTGTGTGTGTGTGTGTGTGTTAGTAGTCTATACTGGGGACATTAAATTGCGTGGCAGCTATTGCATAGTGTGAAGTTCTGGGATGTGAAACCAGGTAGTGATGCTATTCCGTTCCTGAACCATCTACCTTTGCTACTCATAAAGACTTCAGACAATGAGGAACTTGCTAGGCAGAGCCACCAGGGAAGAGGATTATGTATAAGCACTGGTGATTACAAGGAACTGATGCACCTGAGAAGGTTGAGGGCAGGAATGTGAGGTCAAGAGGTGCCCCTGGCACTTGAGAGCCACTTTCAAGAGAGATGTATTTCTTTCTTTCTTTTTTTTTTTTCACAGTCCACAAAGGCTTTTTATTTATGCTTTACATTTTTTAAAAAAAAGAATCCAGGATTTTCCCTCCGATATGTTTTAGTCTTGCTTCTTCATGGTCCATGATGCCAGCAGAGGTTGTCAGCACAATGAAACCAAACTGGCGTGATGGGAGCGGATTGTTCTGCCGTTTCTCTAGGTCTTTGAGTTGAACATCCAATCTAGGGCTTATAACTCCACGCTTGTTCAACCTGCCTGTGAGGTTCACAACCATCTTCCCAGCTCTGTGATCATCAATGATCTCGAATTCTCCAATGTGACCATGCTTCACCATCACAGTTAAGAACCGAACCATGACTTTAGAACACTGCCTGGTGAGGACCTGACATTTGCCTCTCTTCTTAGCATTCTTGATGCTCTTGAGAGCATCAGCTAGAACATTCATTCGCACCATGGTGACAGCTAGGGAAGATGGCAGAAAGACAGTAGGAGGGGCAAACACATGGAGTTATGGGGGGAAAGATGTATTTCTTGCCTCTCGGTTCTACCCTAATATTTGTCTTTGTAAAGGTATTGGTCCTAAGAAGGGGATGGAGATGGAGACAGTAAAGTTGGCTTCCTCAGATGATTCCAGAGACTTGTAAAGCACTATTGCTAGAAAATCCAAACATCAGTGGAAAGAGCAATTTAATTCTGGAAAGACAACAACAGTTAGCAGACTGAATTGAAGTACTGGCCTCAGACCACAGTCTGAAAAGGGGTAAAGAGCAGAACAGAATGGCCAAAAGGATGGTGACACAGTGTGGCCACTGTGCTCAGCAGAGGAAGTAGCAGGGCCATAGGCAGGCAGGTGCCTCCACAGCTCTGTGGGCAGCAGGGCATATTACCCTTATAGCAAGGGTCTATTACCTTGACGTGCCAGGCTGCCTCTGTGGTTCATTATTACTCTACCCAGCTATGGGAATTAGAAGAGTGATCCCTGGCAAAGCTGGTATCTTGAAATTCTTTTGATGTCTGCTCACTAAAAATCTTAACACTAAGATAATTTTGTTCCTAATTTTAAATGCTGTAAGCAGGATGGAGTGACACCTGCTTGTGATCCCTGCACTCGGGAGGTTGAGTCAGAAGTAACTTGAGTTGTAACAAAGTTAAGGCTATATTATCAGACCCTGTCTCAAAAATAAATATATAAGTACTTAAAGAAAAACATGAATAAATATAAAAGGGTACAAGAACAACAGAGGTGTTTTGCACAGTTGGTCTGGAATTTACACAAGCAATCCTGAGATCACTGCAACGAAGTAATTTATGAAATCCTGGCACACAAATCTGAATCTTAGATGTCACACATCAGAGACTCAGGCCTGTGGCGTCCTACCCTCTATAGGTGAAGGCAGCTTTGCTGGTCCTGTGTTTAGGAAAGAAATAGTTGGCTTCACTATTTCTTTAGGAAGAAATACATCTTCAGGATAGACCCTTAGTGGCCTGTCACAGTGTCAGTGACAGCCAACAGTGTCACATTCTCCATGTGGGTGTCCATACCTTGTGGATTATTGTCAAAGTAAATACTGAGGCCACGTTAAATCTACACACCAGTATAGCTTCAAACTAGAGGACTAATCTTGAAAGTATGTCTGGCAATTATTAAATCAGGTCTCCTTTTCATTTAAATAAGCCTACTGACTACAATGATACAATTCCAAAAGTCTTTCTCTATCAACAACTCAAACTACAAGTCCGTGGTTTATCTAAAAGCATTTATCTTTATTTCAGTGTAGAAGCATGCAAACCAGACCCTCAGAGCAGGTGCTGGCACTGACTGACTTGTTTTAGTGAGAATTAAATTGAATTAATGATTGTGGGAATTATTTTCTCCCTCCATGAAAGACATTAACATGTTCCTTCTAAATAATGTTATCAAGGAAGACTTGTTTAATCATTTTTTTCCAATACTAATCTGCAATCTTACAGAAACACCCTTTAGCTAATAGCTAGCTGGTTTCTGAACTAAAGAGATATATTTTAAAACCACAAAAATTAAATGCATAAGTGAAAAGATCAAGTACATTGCAAAGCTTTCAGTCTGATATCCAGAGGCTCCCTAAGCTGATATGATGGTGAGCATATATCCTCCTTTTCACCATTCAGACACAGGAAATAAACACCTAAGGAAGGCAACTAGGTTACCCATACCCATTGGCTCACTGCCATCTGTAAGCCTTTTGCCTGAATATGGTCTTTTTACCATTCCTATTTTGTTCAAGCATATCAATCTTTCCTTGGTTTGTTATCAACTCTGTGACAGTTATTCTAAACCTAGTCAAAACTTCACTGAAATGAAAGACAGAAAACAATAGTCTCATAAAATAAGAGCCGCGCCATGGAGAATCCATAGAGCGCCAATGGCTGCCTGTTTAGAATGTCTCCTTGCACATAGCTCACTGCTGAAGTCCTTATAGTACTGATGCAGCCATCACCTATCCTCTGTTCCTCCAGGGCCATGGGAACATGCAGTCTCTTCTTCTTCCTCTCACTCACAGGATGGGTTTCCAGTTCATCTGTGCTAAGCAAAACAGGCAGGGATATGAAACCCACTCTTCATGCTGCTTTCCGCAAAGCCGCAGGACTTGTCGGTTATTCCATTTTTTAGGTAAGGCAGAATGGAATACAAGCACCTTACAAATGAGTGGGAAGCTGACACAAAGGTCATTCTTCATGGTTTTCTTCTCCTGAAGCACCCCACCAAAAGTCAGTGTCTCTGCTGTGCTACAAGACACAAACAGTTCAATGCCTCTCTACGAGAGTTGTTTCTCTCTTTTTTTCCATGTCTTTTCTTGGTCTTTTGGAAATCCTCTCGAAGTTCTTAAGCTAAGTTTTGGAAGAGAATGTCAAAGCTCAGATGACAGCATCTTGACTCAGAAAACAAAACATAAAAAATAAGAAGACACATGATCACTGAAAACTCCCTTTCTGTACCCTGGTTAAACATTCTAAGCATTAAAAAGGAGGATGGAGGAATGATGCCAATTTAAGAAACAGGACATATGAATTAGAATTTTAATTCCCAAGTACAGTGCTAGGGATTGCAGCTCAGAGGGAGAGTCCTGCCCTAGCACACACACAGCCCTGTGTTTATTCTTCAATGCTTCAGAAAGATCCTAGTCTCACAGGTTGATGTTCTGACAACATCATGCACTCTAGGCATATACACTTGCACATGAGCACACACATGCACATGAGCATGCACACACACACACACACACACACACACACACCTTGAGATACATCATAAAGTCACTGTGTCACTTGGTATCTCTGCTATTATTTAATTTTCATGATATAAACATTATACAGCTCAATGAACTTCTATACATTTAGAACAGTTATTCTGAAGCTATGGAGCTTCACTTAGGATTTTATGGGTTACAATCAATTACATGTTCTATGCACTTAATGACAAGAAAGAAAAACCAAGACAGAATGAAAACTAGAAGCAGCTAGCATTCCATCCTGTCTTGTGATTCATGTGTGTGTGCCTGTGTTCCGTCCTCCCATCACTTAAGAGTACCCTGACTTTTCCTCCTTTCTAAATATTATACTCTCCCCAGGCCTACATCAGCTTGTATATATATACACTAAAGGCTAGAGTCAGTTCAAGTAAAGATGCTCCAGCCTCATCAGGACATGTACATACATGTACATGTATTAGAAATGTCACCTAACTGAAGACCTCTCTTGCTGGAGCCTTGTGAGATTAGACTTAGTTAAATCAAAGAATACTTACTTTTTTTTTTTTTTTTACAAAAAAGTTTCTAAGAATATATATTAAGAAGGAGTAGGGAAAATAGAAAACAAGCTTGGAGAACTCTGGTACACCAAAAAATAAGGAAAGATTCCAGAATGAAAGGATGCAAGCCTATCCCAGGGTCAGAGGAGTCAATCTTCTGCTGACCTCCAATGACCAAAGCAGGAAAACTTTAAGGAGCAAACAAAAACTAGATGATAATTCCAGTATCAGAGAAATACCAGGTGCTGGCTCAGAAACTAAGCATGTGTACTGTTCTTGCAGAGGACCGAATTTGGTTCCCAGCATTAGCATCAGGTGGGTCACAACCACCTTTAACTCCACCTCCAAAGGAATCTAATGCCTTGGGCATCTATGGGTGGTACCACTCAAGAGCATATACTGAAACAAAGACATACCCATACGGGCACCTGTATCACATACATACATAAAAATTCAAATAAATCATTTGAACATATAAGCATAGAAGAGTTCTACTAATATAAAGAAAAATTGGACAAATTAATATTAGAGGAAAAAAGATAAATCTCCCTAAAAATATATTCAAAAACTAAATGCCATTTCTCTTTATACCAGGATCTGTTGAGTGTGGGCGTCTGGGACTTAATTTTGACAATAAGCATGAAAAAGAAAAAAATTAACAATGTTACAATGACAAAACTTGCCAGATGCTTGGGTTTTCCCCAAGTGACCAAACAGAAGATAGACCACGTGTAAATTTTTAAGAGTTTTGCTTAGTGTGTAACTGAAGCCTGTCAAGGAGTTGGAGGATAAGACAAGGGAGCTGTGTTGCTGAATCTTGACTGTCAATTGAGAATTCCCTAAGACATACCGATCATGTCTGTGAAGATGTTTTTATGGGGATTTAATTGAAGAGGGAAAACACAGCCTAAATGTGGACAACACTATGTCCATTGACAGCATGTCTTGTATCTGTGCCTTTTTAATTCTTCCAACACTTCTTGAGATTTCTTTGGCAATTTCAATACAAATTTCTAAGAGAATTAATACCAGCCTCCCAAATTCAGGCACCCTCTCATAGCTGTCCAAATAAATAAGGTGGATAACTGGGCTCTTGCTTGCTTGGCCTTCCCTCTTGCCTCATGACTTAATTAACTCACTGCTGATTCCTTCACTGATTTCAGAACCAGCACTTCCAGGTTTCCATCTTGGGCCAAGGATCAGTAGCCTGCAAAAAACCATCTAGTTTCTCAACACCAGATTGGAACTTCTGAGGCAGGCCATCACTGTCGCACTCCGACTCCTGAGGCATTCTGCCTCTAGCATGAGCAACTATAGGGTTCGCTGGCTCTTAGGTGTGATTCAGCTGTTTGTTTGCTTTACTGTGTTTACACAGTTAATTTTATAAATTCCTGAATATAAATACTCATCGCATTGGTTCGTTTCCTCTAGAGAACCCTGACTAATACATAGTTCATCATCAGAGGAAGTCAAGGAATGAACTTGTAGGCAGGAACTAAAGCAGAAATCATGGAATAAGGCTACTTTCAGGTTCATCTTACCTGGTTTGCTCATCCACCTTGTTAGACAGCTCAGGTCCACTTATCTGGGGATGGTACAACCCACAGTGCCCTGGGCTCTTCTACATCAACTAGATATTGGGAAAATGCCTCACAAACATAACCAGAGGCCAGTTTGACATAGGCAATTTTTCAGTTGTGTGTTATTCCTGCCAAGTGGCTCTAGTTTGTGTCAAGTTGACAAAAAATGTAGCAAGTACAGAGGTATCTTTGCTCAAGTCCCAGTTCCCTGAGTTCCTGGAAAGAGCTTAGTAAGAATTTACTAGAGTCCTGTAGTAGAGATGGTAAATAAACACTCAACTCAAATGTACTCTAAAATGTGCACAGGGTAGCATGGCAGGCTGAACTGAGGTGAGGAAAGGACCCAGGAAGGAGCCACATGAAGGAAGTGAAAACAGGAGTCACCTGTGTTTATAACCACTATTCAAAAACAGAGGAAACATTACTGGCTCGGTGCACTCCTCCCTTAAGACTCACTTCAGCCCCAAAGGTGGTCATTAAAATTTTATCTCCCTAACTAAGATTTGTCTGCTTGTCACTACAAATGGAATCCTACCATCTGTATCTGACTTCTCTTCCTCATTACTACTGTGTCTAAATGAGGCATCTACAGTATCACACGCATGTGCAACAAACGTACATGTGCCATTCCTTTTCACACAAATAAATGACATTGTCACTCAGCTATGGATGGATATTGGGGATATATCTTTTTGGATGCTGTTAAGTTAGTGGTTAAATAAATATGTTTGTTTATCCTTGGTGTATATGAGCATACATGTAATCAATACACAAATAGATTCCTAATCACTGGGTCACAAGATATGCATACACTTAGTTTTGCAGTCTTCTATCATTGCTCTATGTATTAAAGTTGTACCAGGAGATATTGAGGTATAATGATCTTTATTTTCATTAACGTTTTGGATACTATCTATCATTTTAATTTTAGCTGCTTGATGGTTATGCGGTATAAGACCACACCTGTGCATATTCTTGATATCTGATGACAAGAGTTATTTAGATGTACTGTTTTGTTAAGTTCCTGTTCAAATGCCATGCTCATATTTTTGTTGGGTTGCATGTCTTTACTGATTTGTACGTAGGTGCTCTATAAATTTGAATATGAACTCTTTGTGAGAGTATAAATTGAAAATATAACATTCTAGCATGTGACTTGCCTTTACCTTCTAAATGCAATTTTTCATAGATAAGTGAGTAATTTCACTGTAGTCGAGTTTATTTATCCTAATAAATTGAAATTATTAAAAATGCTAAGACTTTTTTCTGGTCCAAGTTAGTGAAGATTTTTTTTTTTCTTACTGATTCTAGAAGTTTCATTGTTTCAATTGATACCTTAAGTCTGTAAGTCACATTAAACTGACAATTGCTGGTCATTTGAAAGATAAATCAAGATATATTTTGTAATGTGCACAGATCTATTCCTACATTTCACAAACATCAACCCATCTTTTCATCCTGTGCCAGGATTATACTCATATTATTACTTTAGTTGCTGTGATAAAATACTATGACCACATTAACTTATAGGAGAGTTTATTTTGGCTTATGGGTCCAGAGGAATGTGAGGCCATGATGGTGAAACAGAGGAAGGCAGGAGACAGGCATGGCCCCAGCGAACATGTTCAGTCTTTAAAATCTCAAAGTTCCCCTATAGTGACACACTTCCTCTATCAAGGCCACACCTCCTAAACCTCCCCCAACAGCGCCACCCACTGGGGACCAGGTATTCAAATCCATGAGCCTGTGAAGCCATTTTCATCCACACTGCCACAATACTGAGCAAGTGAATTCATCTTTATTACAAGTGTTGATGTCTACAATCAATCTCCTTCCTGCTTCACCATTGTCTCATCTGTTCTCAAACTTCTGCTTTCCATATAAACTTTGGTTTGCATACATATACAGACAAACTTGCTGAGATCTTAATTAGGAATTGCTTCTGGTGGGAGATCTAAAAAGACCCTTTATATTAAACTTATTCCTAGTATTTGTTATTTTATGATACTACAAGTGATACCAACTTTAATTTTACTTGGGAATTATTTTTAGTACTTAATTTTACAAAATGACCTTTTATCCAGTGAGCATGATAAGTCCAAAGACATTGCTAATTTGTTAAATATGTCTGTAGCTTACCTTTGATGGTCACAGTTGCACTGTCCCCTAAGAGCCAATAACTTCCTTTTAAATTCTCATTTTAAGTGTCTTTTTCTTATCTGATTGTGTTACCTGTCAAATCCAGTAGAATTATTTACTCATATAGGATATCTATAGTTTATCTTTGATTTTCAAATGTGGGTGATCGCATCATCTGGCAACAATAACAATTTTATTATTTTCTTTTTAATTTTTATAAATTTTATTTCTTTTTCTTCCCTGGTTGCATTGCCTATGAGTTTTGATACACTGATGAGTTAAAGCATGATCTATGTATCTCACACATAATCTAGGCAGATAATTCTTAATATTTCACCATTACATGGGATTCCTCTCCAAGAAATCCATTATCAGAATATTAAGGCTGTTTTTATTTCTGGTTGAGAATTTTATCATGTTTAGATACTTGATCTTATCAAATCATCAAATGCATTACTTTTTCTCCATCTGTTATCTTTACGGAAGTCAAGGGATTAGGATCCTGAGACAGTCATACCACATCTGCACACAGGAGCAGAGAGAAGTGAATACATGCATGCTTCTCTTTTTCATCTCTTCTTGCTCTACTCATACAATGTCTAACATCCA
The DNA here is from genome assembly GCA_021653895.1 of Mastomys natalensis. Taxonomy (NCBI): domain Eukaryota; kingdom Metazoa; phylum Chordata; class Mammalia; order Rodentia; family Muridae; genus Mastomys; species Mastomys natalensis. Next base: position 823,294 of record JAJTUV010000833.1, on the reverse strand, counting down.
AATCCAGATAATGATTTTCCCCACACTGGGTGGGCATCCACACCTGAATTAATGTAATCAAGCCAATCTCCCACAGATACGTCACAAGCCATCTTGATCTAGAAGACTCCTCATTGAGACCCTCTTCCCAAGTGATTCTAAATTGTGTCAAGTTAAAAATTAAAACTAACTGCCACAGATACTGAGCCCATCTATGTACTTTTTTTGTTAGTCTTGATAATGTGATAAATTATATTAATTAATTATACAATTTTTGTTTAAATTTTATATTATTGGAAGAAACTAGTTTGTCAAGTTATATGATCAGTATCTAACAGTATTAATTACTTATTTTGAACTGTAATTTATCCCATTCTAAACTATGAGACCCTTGACGACAGTATTATATTGTTTTGCTTTTTCTTTGCTAGGGTAATTTGCAAAAAATTACCCTAGCCTAGTCTTTGCATATTACTCATGTTCTAGGAATTCATATTTCAGATAATACTTGTTGATTTGAAGACCTCACCTCACCTCACCTCACCGAAGTGTGTTTTTATGTTTTTCACATAAAAGAGAGTCTCAGCAACCATGCCTCCATGGGTGAGATTATTAATGGTGGTTTTGTGTCAGTGGATACTATGTTCCCAATCAAAATCTTCAGGCTACTTCTGGATCCAATCTCACAGATTCCTTGGAGTAGAACGGTAGCCACAGCTCTTTGCAGGTAAATATCGTGTCTACAAGGCTCCCTATGTTCTGGAGAATAAAGCAGCACATTTATTATCCAGTGGTCATAGCATCCTTTGGTTTGAATCTTACACACAGGTCAGTCGAGAGTGAACTCTGTAATGAAGGTAGAGCTACCTGGGAAATTTTGCCACAGTCTCCATTTAAATTAAGGGCTAAATTTGTGATTTTTCAAAACATAAGTCATCTTTCCAGGTTTAAACAAAAATTAAAAAGTTGTGACACAAACATGTAACCTCAGAACAAGAGAGGCAGAAACAGTAGAATCACTTACAAGTTGAATTGCACTGAGAGTTTCAGGACAGATGGATTACATGATGAGCCAGAGAAAATATTGGAAGAAAAAAGAGGATAAGAGGAAGGAGAGAGAAAGGAGGGGAGTAGAAGAAAGAAAAGGGAAAAGGACGAGGAAAAGAGGAAGGATTAAGTACTTTTTGTTTAGAAGGTGTGCATTGTACCTTTAAGCATGGCAGTTTGATATCTCTACTATATCAGGGCATTTATGTTGCATCTTAAGATTTCACAACACAAATTGCAAAGGTATAGACCCCAGATAATTCACTGCCCAGATGTTGCCAGCTCAGGTGATATTTCTGGGGTAAGATTTTGCCACACTGTCCACCTTTCTACCTGCATACCATCTCCTTGTCAATTTTGTATGAGAACATATGATTGGTACTGTCACATCCTAGAGGCTAAAAACCATTATTGGTTCTCTTGAACCTTCAAGCTAAAATAGAAACATTGAAAATTGTTCTACAGGTGTATGCCTGAGATAGGCACAGAAGTCTGTAAGGAAAACTTAGAAACACGAATCAGAAATTGGTATTTTTACTGCTATATAGATGAGAAAATAAAGCTTCAGTTTAACCATCTTGAGCTTCTCAAATTCAATGTATTGAATGTGATATGTCACAGACCATTGTTAAATTTGATAATCAATAATAAGCCACACCCAATAGAGGTCAGAGAAAACAAAACTTCAAAACAAGCTGTTGTGCTGATCCTTAGGGAGAAAAGTCCATTAGTGCAAAATACATGTTAACCATGGTGGGGACAAGGGCAAGATATGGACCCACTAATATCCATTAGAAAGAGCCCTTGAGACACCTAATGTACCCTTCTCGGTGGATGAGTTAGAGAAGCAGAGAACATTACTTCTGCCCAGATTTTCCATTCCGTTTATCTAAAATCATAGGAACTAATCCTGGTGAGCATCATCGTCCTTTGGGATTTGCCAATCTCTGTGTTTGGTTGCTTTTTAATGGAGCATTTCAAAGATTCATCCCTGGGTTGAATTATGTCTCCATGCTTTACTTGATTGGCTCAGTGGGGCACAGTACTTCCATGGATGTGCTCTGTAGGACATTAATGGCATTATATAACACAAGCCTACACCACGGTGGCCAATTTTGTTCTATTCTTTGCCCACCATGTGAATAATTTATTGCAGGAGGCAAGTGTGAACTTGGCATTTATTTACTATTTGCTGGTAACACAAACAATTAAAACAGGTGTAAAAAACACACTTAGAGGGGACAGTTTTTTAAGTTAAGACGCTAGACCAAGATACAATGCTCACTCTAAGTGAGAATATTAGAAATTCTCTTGTGTGTGTGATGTGTTTATGTGCTTGTGTTTTATACAGACGTGCAAGAGGAGGGGTGTGTGCTTGTAGCCAGAGGTCAATGACAGATATCTGATATCTTCTGATTTTTTTGAGACAGAGTCACATAGTGAGCCTGGAGCTTCACCAGTTCATCTAGACTGACTGGACAGTGAGTTCTGGAGATCTGCCTGACTCCATCTACCTCAGCTCTGGAATTACAGACACATACTGTAGCTCTGAGATTTCATGTAGGTGCTAAAGATCCAAACTTGGTTCCTCATGCTTGTGCGGCAAGCCCTCTACCAACAGAGCCAGTCTCTTGTCACTTACTCTTCACTAATCTCCTCTTCATCTTTCTCCTTCCAGTTTAAAGAAATTCCCTGACCGATCTTGCAACTTTCTCTCATCGGCACAAACCAAGAAGGAAACAAGGGACAGCTCTAAAGATCTGGGTTCACTTGCATTGGCCATCAGAGGGCAACAGAGGCAAAGAAACCAGATGAGAATGACCAGGCAGGTGCTAAGCAAAGAGCCACTGGCCAGGAAGAGTCAAATTCCCAGAAAATCAGACAAAGACTAGAAGCATCTTTAACGAGGATAGGATTATAATACAGGCAACCTGATGCTAAATGTAAAATCCACGAGGAGTAGACATGCTTAGGCAGAGATCAGGGAAGACCAGAGAAGTCATCTTACCTCTAGGTGAGTGACTGATCATCCAACCCAGTCCTAAGAATACACTGAGTGTTCATGGTGGTCCTAAGGAGAGTGAGCCTCTGCCATGACACTTTCTTTTGTTAGTAGGTATGGGCTATACAGATGCATCACTTGTGGGTAGAAGCTTCAGGAACTTCTAGATTCTCTTAACGTCTAAGCTTCCATGGCAATAGGGGAAATGAGCAATGGCACTGGTATTTCCTTCTGCCAGTCAGGTAGACTCAGAAGAGGAGAATTCCTATCAGCTTTTACAGATGAGGAGAGCGATAAAAAGTCTGCCTGACACATATAGGACATCTGTTCCTGAAATACAGACAGAGAATACCCCATTTAATTACCATTGCAATTGCATAGCTTTTCAAATATGACCATATCATACTTAAAAGCCCTTCACCTATAGTTGTCTCATTTTCTGAAAATGGAGTGAAATTTGAAGTCAGGTCTGTCTAACTAGAACCTTTTCTTATAACCATGTTGGCAAGACCGAGTGGACTACCTAGAGAACAAAGCAAGGCTTCTTCACCCATATAACCTGGAAAGTCACTTCGCTGGCAGAAAACCAACAACTGAGCAGAGCAGACTCATATCACCGTCTCTCCAATAGAAAAATATAGCAGAAAGTTCAAGAACAGTATCCAGTGACAAATGACACCAAATGTCACACTGTCCTCTGAGACAATCAAAAGCTTCAAAGGGACCCAACCTAGGGAGATTCCAGGGGTGGCTCCTGCCCATATGCTAAACCATAATCTTTTATAATATCCCTCAAGAAAATAGTAGAATCCTATACTAAATAAGGCTTTTATTGCTTCCCAACCCCATTGCTCTCTCAAGCCGTAGGAATTCTGAAACAGAACAGGATGCAAAACAATTTAAGCCAGCAGTTCTCAACCTGTGGGTCACGACCTCTTTGAGGGCCACATAGCAGATATCCTGCATATCACATATTTACATTTCAGCTCATAACAGTAGCAAAATTACAGTCATGAAGCAGCAACAAAATAATTTTGTGGTTGGAAGTCACAACATGAGGAACTGTATTAAAGGGTCACAACCTTATGAAGGTTAAGAACCACTGTTCTAAGCACCAAAAGCCTCACTCATAACAAGTAAGAAAATATTCTGAATGCAACCAAAACTTACAATTTTCTCAAATGTACAAGCAGAGTTTGAAGTTCAGTTTACAGTACAGAATATAACCTCCTTGCACATTCTAATCGTGACTTAGGAATAGGACATTTCTCTACGTACATTTCTGTCTTTCTGTTGGCTATGTCAGTGTTTTGAGATAGCACATTTTGTAGCCCAGGCTGGCTTTGGACTACAGATCCTGTTACTTCAGCATACCTGAAGACTGGGATCTAGGACATATGACACTATGTCCAGCAGGTATTTATTTTCACTTTGAGGCCCCAGGATGACCCAGAAAGCATTAAGCAGCCCAGGCTGTCCCTTGCGTTAGCACCACCCAGTATTGGGATTTGGGGCATTACTTACAAATCTTCATTTTAAGGCAACTAACTAATGTAATCAAGTGTAAGATCAAGTGAATATAGTGTAATCCAACTCATGTCACTTTCTTCTGCTACAGCTTGAGAGTCATCTGATGTCTTTCAGCCAAAGTAAGAGATAACTTACTCTCACTTTTAGCAAAGTGGGCAGAAATATATTATTTAGCTGTCACTTTATACCATGTTATTGACTTTCAGATTAAGCCGTGCCTCCAAAGCCTGGCTAGAATCCACGCACTGCCACAATTCATGTCGGGGAATCCCATTACTGTGATGACTAAATGTATGTGTCATTTGAAGTCATAATTTATTTATTCCCTAAATATTTAGATTGGTTTTCAAAGCACCAGGCATATGATCTCCATCATATACATCATAATTATTTCTCCATTTTTTCAACATAATAAAAAAAATGGTGGTCATCTATCTGATTAAACAGACCAGAGAAGTGAGTTTTAACTTGTTCTTGACTTTCTATGACACACTCAACTTGCTTCCTGTGACACCTAAATTAGAGGCATGTGTTTTATAATGAACTTAAATGTGATATTTCCATGCTCTAAGTAGCACCTGTACAATAGGTTACATATGTTATAGGCTTTTAAATCTCATATACTGAAATACGAATAAACAGCAATCTGCCTAACTATCATATCACACAAAACAGGATATATAAACACTAAGTGCTTGAGTTCAAATAAAATTTGTATCTTTATATAACTTTATCTTTTCATAGCATGCTTATAAACACTAACTCATTAAAATGACAAAATTTCAAAGAGCCAGAGAATATACCAAAAATCATTTGAAATAAAAGCTCCACTTCTAATAGAATCCAAATATAGAAGATAGAACACATATCTCATAGTTTTAAAAGCAAAACAAATGATACTCTGATTTAAACATCAAATGAGGCACATGACATTTTTTTTAAATGAATGGCATGCTCTCTTTAGGACATCTGAGGGAGAAGTGCGGATGCTCACATACTCTCAAATAACCAAATACCCTCCCTTTGCTGCATCTCTCATCAGGAAAGCCAAGCATTCTACACTCAAAGCAGAAAGCTGCTGTGGTCCACGAGGTAGACCTAACATTTTCAATGCAAATCAAAAAGTAGAAAAGCATTTCCGGATAATGTATGCAGTAGCATCTGGGACTCTGGATGACACACTCACAGAAGGCTGCGCTATTGATTTTCAGTAAGAGTATAAAGGAAATGGGACAGCCTAAAGTACCCACTGAAAATGAACACAAAACTATGATTAAATGAAAATGGAGGGTATTCTGTTACCACTCTGAGGCCTGAGACTGGGGCCAGTTTTCTGACCCCAGAGCTAGGTTACATGAAGATAATAATTCTATCTATCCACTCCAGACACTACTGATCACTTCCTTTCAAGCATCATCCTGGAGTGAGCGTTCTAAGACAGGTATTGCTGTTGCCTTTCAAACAGCCAACTTGCACTGCTGCCCTAGCAGTCCTTCAGAGACTCCCGGTTCTTAAGAATCCAAGGCTTCCTTTTGGTTCTCTCCATGCAAAACAGAGCCTGTTACTCAACTCAACTAGGAGCTTTAAATAAGGGCTTTAGAATTAGTCATTGGTATGACTTAATCCGGCCCACTAAAAGGCACTGGCTGTCCTTTCGGCTTCTAACAGAAATTCTCTCTTCCATGCTTCTTCCTAGGGACACTGTTGGTGAGGCAAAGCTCAGGAATGTATTTGGGGGTCAGATGGAATTCAGGTGGTACAGCACTGGGGGATTTGTGAGTTTCCAGAGTGTTCCATCATCTTATCTTTTATCCTTATTGATGTGGTGACCCAAACACCAGGAACCCTCCACATCCCTTTAGCAGGCTCAGTTTGGATTCTGCAGGTCTGCTGAGGTTCACCGCAGTTCTCACCTACTGCTGGCCCACTGGACGTTCTTAGTTTCGTTTTAACATTTGGTTAAGGAGACGTTGATGGGTCAGATTTTTTAAGTGTGGATTCCCAAAAGGTCCTTGTTTGTTTTCTTTCTAGACTTAAGGACTCAGCCCCAGGTCCTCACTGGAGAGAGAAGGGTGAGGGGGATCCACAGCTGCTGGGTCTCACTTCAGAGTGGCAGATTGCTGGGGACCTCTGATCTGTCCTTTCTCAGCACAGCCTCTCTCCACTTGGACTCAGGTGGAGAGACTACCTAAAAACTCCTGCTAGCACCGCAGCAGACGCTGCCAAAAGCTCTGGTTCTCCAGCGACAACTTTATTGCAGTGTTTTTGTAGTTTCTGCACCGAGTAAAACAGCTTCAAAGAACCAGGTGAACATCCCACTGAAACCCTTCTTGGGCAAAGCCTAGTCCTGTAATCAACCACTCTTCTCACAGGTAACCCAAGAACACGGTGCACATAAACCCTAGAGGGAACAGCCAGTCAGATTTCTAGGATGCCGGGTACCTAAAGTGAACCTTTCTTTTCTCCACGCAGTTGAGTCATTAAGCAAGAAAGTGCAGGAGATGCCTCAGGGTTGACAAACTACACAAGCACCCTGGCCCTGACGGCGGGGTGCCCGTTGGAGTCCGCACTGGGGTCCCTATACCCTTAGTGCTCCGATCGACCACCTAGCCTCCCCCAGTGCTCCCAGGAGCGAGTGGTCCTTACGTGTTCCAGCTTATCTTTCCTCCGGAGCCAGACGCTGGCGCTGTAGTCCTGCTGCTTGACACTGCTGTAGAAGTTCGCGCCCACTCGGGTCAGGCTGGGCGAGGGTTCCTTGGGGCGGCTTTTCAACCTCATCTGCTCGAAGCCCTCGTGGGGGGAGGCCGAGAGCCACTCGTGCTGCCGGATCTCCATCCTGACATGACCAGGCGGCTGCCTGACGCGCAACCCACTCGGGATGGGAGCAGGGAGCCGCTGGCGAGCGAGAGGCCAGGCGGGCGGTGAGATGGAGCTGAAGGAGAGAGAGGGGTGCACAGGGTGCTAATAGCCCTCGGAAAGCACGGGGTGCAATCGTCCAAGGGGTGTGCAGCACGCTGGCTAGAGGCACGGGAGCGGGGACAAGGGAGAGGGACAGAGGAGGGTGGGTGTTGCTGGATAGGGGGTGGAGAAGGGATGGGGGAGGGAGCGGTTTGGGGGGTGGGGGAGACTGGACAAAGGGAGACCGGGAAGGAGTGGATGCCTGCTCCGGAGTGGCAGAAGTCAGGGTGCAGCGGAGGTGGCAGCGACGTTGCCTGCCGCTGCGGTCCCAAGCCGGAGCTCCGCTCCGGGCTGCTCCGCACCAACTGGAACCGGGGCCCGAGGCGGGCGGGCGGCGGGGGTGGGGTGCGGTGGGAGGGGCCCAGCGGCCGAGCGGGAGCCCGCAGGTTGATGCAGTGAGGAGCCGCCCGGAGGCGAGCTCTGAGTCCGGCCACCGCCCTCTGCGCGCTCCTCTCCCCAGCCAGCCTGCCTCGCCCTGCCCTCGCCCTAGCCCTCACCCGCGCCGGTTCTCGCCGGCAAACCACCGGGCGGCTGGGGAAGTGAGCGCCGTCCGCGCGCGATTGCGGGCAAGACTTGGGAGGACGACGATCCAGGAAACCACCATCTCCGCTCCGCACAGTTCCAGTTCCTTCTGACTCCACCATCTATCTTGGCTCTGAAAGTTCACTAACTTCCCACCTCGGGCGCACAAGCATCTCATCTCTGGGGACTTGGCAGAGAGTGACCCCAGAAAATGGCTTAGAGGACGTACATTTTTTGTGAACCTTGCACTGTACTTCATCTGAGGATGTCGCGATGCGATGCATGCCTCTCCACCAACCAGGGTAGTCCTCTCCTGTCCACCTTGTAGGATCTGTCACTTTTTGGCTCTCAGGGTCCTCGAAGCTGTCCGGACTTGATACCTCGGGAGAGGCCACCCAGCAGCAGCCTACATCTAGTACTTGGATTTTGTTCCTTGGATGTTTGTGGCTGACTCCTGTACGGTTCTTTCAGCAGCTTCTAGGCTCACAAGGGCTTGACCACCAAGCCTAGTCTAAACAACCGACACTGAGGATTAGGGTGGCATGTTAATAACTAAATCTTAAATTCCTTATTCTTCACTCTCCCTTGTAGTCCATGGCTGAAAATATTTTTTGGTTTGTTGTTTTAATCAGAAAACTGAATCTTAACTATTTTAATGATTGCAAGGGCCAGATTTAAAAGCCTGGAAAGTCAATGTAAATTTGAGAACCAACCGAGGGTTTGAAAAAGCTGCAGAGGGTAAAGTTATCCAGCCCTTGTCCGTGCCCCCGCCCCCCATATCCCAGCTAACTCCCAACATTCTTACTCAGATGTTGGTTTCAAAGAAATACATTCCAAGTTGGAATCTGTCAAACTCGTGAAGACAATAGTCTCCTACCTATTCAGAATCCACATTTTATAAGAGTGGCCGGGTAGGGCTATACCAGGAAATTGAGTCCAGACTTTGTATGACCAAGCCCTGGCTCACACAGCCTCTCCAAATGCTATGCAAAAAATAATGGCTGAAATAGAATCCTGTGGGCAGCCCATGTGAGGAAGAAGCAACTGAATACAAACAGACAATTTTCAGTCTTAACTTCTAAGCTACTGGGCAGAGTGACCTATGGGCTAGAGCTAAACTTCACAGCTAATTCTGCAAGATAAACGTTATGAAGTCCATTTTTCCAGTGAGGGATCTGTGGGTGAAGGAGAAACTACATTTGCAAACACAAATACCTGAGCTAGGGTTTAAAAACCGTGAAGCTTAGGTTTGTAGCTCTTTGGTCAACTGCTTACCTAGTCTTGACTCCAATCCCTACAACAATAGATTAAGAATTCCATTGTATAATACATTCCATTGCATAATATCTTCCATTTTATACTATAATAATCTATTATATTATTCATCATCTCAGTTTTACTATTATAATTTTTAAGTATAAATATAACTGTAAAGGGATACAATTAGATACAATGGATATATGCTGATTGCCTTTCTGGGAAGAAGACTTTTTCTTTTGCTCCAAGGATGATGCTGATTATAGTATGTGGCTCCCACACCTTGGAGTGTAATAGCCAATTCAGAACAGTAATGAAGTAATGATGTATCTTACCACAGAAGAACTTACACAAATGTTTTCCACATCAAGCCAGTTTTTTGAGCTAAGTTGATTTTATGCTTTTATAAGGGAAAACATTCTGGAAGTTCCTATCATCTCCAGTTTTTTAAGACTGCAAAAGGAGTGTGTATGTAGCACTGCATATATGTGACAGTAAACTACTGAACTGAGCATTGTCATCGACTTGCAGATAATGTCTGCTATGTTCAAAAACCATCAGAGCACAGCATGAATTCCTACTGCATCAGGCTGACCCTCATTAGTGTAGCACACCAGGGGTAAAGTGGACTCAACGAGTCTAGTAAGTGTCTGTATTTTTACTCACAGTCTTTCCTTCTATCTTTGACTTTGTCCAAGTTTATTATTTGTGACATTAATATGGAACTTTCTGGTGATGTTCAGAAGAACATTTATATCAAATTGAATTTGATTCCAACCACTGGAAGGAAGAAAAAGATGTCTGAAGATGACCATTGATATAGGATTGCTGCACAAGAAGAAATATTAGGAGAAGATTAACTTTATGGAACTCGCAAATTACTCCCATAACACTTATTCCTGGGCATTTCCACACCCTTTGGTCTGCTGAATGCAGTGTAAGTATTACACATAATTTATCTTACCAGCCCATTGGCTTCTTGTAAACCAAGCAATACATGATCCTTTACTGTGCTGATAGTGCCTCATTGATGACGATCACAAATAAACCATGCAGAACATATTAATGAATGCTAACACCCCCATAATCCAGTTTTGTTTCTTTTTCTTTGCGAGAATTCAAAATGAGAATACTCAGAGTTCAGGGCCAGCTAGATGGAGATACACACCACACACACACACACACAACACGCACACAAACCATATATTGGTTTTTCAAGACAAGATTTCTCTGTGTAACCCCCCCAACCCGCTGGGCTGTCCTGGAACTCACTCTTGTAGACTAGGCTGGCCTCCAACTCAGAAATTCACCTCCCTCTGCCTCCCAAGTGCAGGGATTAAAGAAGTGCACCACCACTGCCCGGAGATGGCTCAGTATATTAAGTACACTTGCCACCAAGCTTGACAACTTGAGTTTGATTCCTGAAATGCACATGGTAGGAGGAGACAACTAACTCCTGAAAGGTGTCCTCTGCCTCTACAGGCCCTCCATGGGACCCTCTCACTGTCCCCACCACCACAAAAGCAAAATGAAAAATAAAATATTCAGATTTTAGAACCACCTCTTTAATTGCTTAGTTATGACTTCCTCAGTTTTTATATTTGGTTTCTACTAGCTTCAGTTCATAAAACAATTGGAGATGTAGTAGTCAGCTTTCTGTTACCGTAAGAACTACCTGAGGCAGTCAACACTTAGAAAGAGGAAAGGCTTATTTGCGTTCAGTGTTGGAGGGCTCTGTCCATGACTGATTGCCTACTGTTTGGGACCAGCAGCAAAGCAGCATGTCACAGCAGATGGTAAACTGCTCTCCTCCCAGTGAGGAGGCAAAGGAAGGAAGAGGCTGAGGTCCCTATATCCCTTTAATGGCATCCCTTTAATGACCAGAATACTTCCCACAGGCCTCCGTGTCTTAAAAGTTCCACCACCCTCTAATGTTGCCACAAGCTGGGGACCAAGCCTTTAAGCAACATGGGCCTTTGAGGAACTCTTATTTAAAACCACAAGAGGAATAACTTTTGCTTGTTCCAATGATTGTAACCGGAATGGACTGAGAAATACTGCCTGTACTACGGAGATCTTATCGTTCTAGGAATTGCCAGGCACCGGAATGTTCTCTGCATTACTGTAACACTTGTTATCTTTCCCTTCAATGGTTCTATCACTTGAGTAATCAAACGTGTTTAGTGCAGAAACTGCATTCAGCCACAAACTCATGTTTCGCTGATATTTGTATTTATTCTAGAGTTTTATTGTACAGTGGCTATCTGTGCTTTTATGCTTTAAAACCACATGAAATAGCACAGAAAACACATAGCTACCCATTTCAAACCCAAACTTAAAAGATGTCCTTGACTATGACCTGTTAATATTGTGTGGATCTAACCTTTCTGCATGAGCATGAAACCTAATATCTAACATATTGAGAAGTAACAGAATATCTTCTTAAAGCCCCCACGGCTATGGTGATACCTGATATTTCCATAATATCCTCATCTGTGGCACATGTCTACTCCCTTTTTCACATTCCGTTCAGGGAAAAAAAAAAATGACCTGAAAGCACTCTTGCTATTTGCTGCCAGCTCCATTTTTTTTTTCTTGACATAGAAATTTAAAGTTCAGGGGCATTAAATACCTGCTCAAATCCACTGTCTAGTAAGTCACAGAATGAATGGCTCCCTGATTCTAACTAAAGATTCAGTCCACATTATTTCAGCCTTTAAAAACCTCAAATGATTATTTTTTAGTGTCTATGCATATGTGTGTGTGTATACATGTGAGCCCAAAAGTAGACATTGGGTGGCTTTCTCAATTGCTATCCACAAGGGTCTCTTTACAAAGCATTTCAGTTAGACTGTCTGGCGGATGAGCCCATGGAATTCACCTGTCTCTGCTGCTCTCTTAGAACTGGGGTTAGCAATGCAGACCTCCTACACCCAGCTTTTGATGTGGGAGTTCAGCATCCAAACTCATGGATCTCCTGGTTGTGCAGCAAGTGCTTTACCAACTGAGCCATCTCGTCAGTCACTTTTCAATTCTGTTTTTCTTGCATGTGTATTTTCATTATGTATTACTGGATTTTGTTAAAGGCTTACCATTAATGAACAAAAAATTTCAATAATTACAACTTCCCTGATAACTCTAGTGACTTTTATACTATGGAAGTCTGTGCTGAGACATAGGCCTAAGAATGTCTCTATTCTCTGTTATCAAAAAGCATATGTAATGGCTAAGATGACATTGCTTTTCAAAACAGATGTTAATTACAAGCTTATTTCTGTAGAAAATTTAAGTGAAGCACCCCTATTTGAACAAAATTAAGAGTATCTCCAGATTTAAAATGTTTTCTGAGTGACTATGCAAACATTCATACTCACTGAGAACTATGCTTTATTTTGCATTATTGTCTTTATTTAAAAAGTAATTGGTTAGGTAGAAAATTAATTTCTAAAAGATGTTAAATTACTAATAAAGTAGGTCTATCTATCCACATACATACTTCAGACTAGCAGTTCCCACTTGGGGGTCTGTGCTAAGCATTGTGCTGCCTGGTCTTTGATGGCATCTTATTTAATTCTCACAAAAATCCTGCAAGATAAACAGAGCTATTCCCGTGCATAAGAACCTGCTTTCTGCCGTTAGATCAGCACAGACTATGTAATTTATAAATAGAAGTTTATTTAGCTGTCAGGTAGAATGTACAGGTCATGTATGGAGAGTGGTTTCACGTTGCATTGGAACAGACGGTGAAATTGTGTACAACCGATAAACCACGGGCAGAGATGCTGTTGCAACCCTTCTCATAGCAACAAACCTACTCTGTCTATGACACCTCTACTCTACGTACAAGCAAATTTACCACCTCTCACTAGGCCACGTCCAGTCTCACTGCATTGACGTCATGTGTCTAATAATGAATTGGGTGGCACATTTCAAACCATGTTGAAAATGAGGAACAATGACTCAAAGTTACAAGGGATGTAAAAGCATCACGGTGCTATAGGGGCTCCATCCCAAGTGCCTTTTCACACAGTTAGTGTAGGAGGAACAGCAGGCCTCACTAGCAAGTTGCTGGTCGCTTCCATATACACTTCTGTAAACAGTGAGTGGGGCCACACAGCTGCAAGGCAACTTCCACATGAGGGTCAAACTGAAGCCTTCCTGAGAGCCTAAAGATTGGTGACACAGATGATAACAACCACTCAGGAACTGCTACTTGGAGGACCTGTTTGCTTCGAACAAATTGGGCATAAAGGGCGCTCTCCAAGAATTAATAAAGGAGCTTGTTTCTGCATTCTTGCCTGCTCCTGGAGTCTGTGTCACTGATTCAGCAGCTTTTCACTCTCTTCTCACAAGGGGAATGCTGGGCAGAACGGAGGGCTCAGGCAACAAGCCACTACACTGAATTCCTACCATGATGTGGAACTTACAATCTTATCAACACAAGAGGAACCAAATCACTGGAATGTTCTGAGGTTTGCTCAGCTCAGTTTACAAGATACCAAATGTGGAGTTGATTTGCTTAGTCAGTCTTTCAAGTTGCTAATGTCTGGTCACTATCGTGGACAGGAAATGTAACAATGGTTCACTGGATAACAAATGCATAAAGAAAGTAGTTGAAAGAGTTAGCTGGATAATTCAGTATACCTCAAAGTTTCTAGTAAGATCCACAACATTTTAGTTCTCCCAGCTCATGGTGTGCATGGATTAGTCAGACAATTGACTAAACTGCCACCTTATTTGGTCATTGTGCCCATGGCTTAGGAGTTATGATTAAATAATTGTAAAATATTAATTGAGTACTTCAAAGTTATTTCCCAATAGTCCAAATTTCATTTTAAGTATTTATTGTATTAGCCAACTTTCCATAACTATAACAAAATAGCTAAGAAATTAATTCAAAAGAGAAAGGGTGCATTTTAATGGAAAGGGGGTTGTTGTAGTCCATGATTGAAGAGCTCCATTATTTGGAGTTTCAAGTAGGAGACTGAAGTGACAAGAGTTGGGACCGGATGGCAGAGTGAAACAACATACAGCACTTGTCCAATAATCTCATTCAAAGATGCACGCATAATGCAACTCACTGGATAGACCTCACCTTCTAAAAGGTTTAACATTTGCAGCAGCACCATGCTGGGTATAAAGGTTTTAATACACAGGCTTTTATGGAGTATTCAACATGCAAGCTATAATGTACCTAGGATGATCTGTATAACATGGTCCCCAGAAAAAAAGTTTGTCCAACTCAACAGTGAGGAAGGAAGTCTCTAATTGGACTGTATTTCTTACACATCTGTAGATCCTTGAAACTGATATCTACTCTTAAATGAGATGAGAATGGTACTTACTACAAGTGAGCATCTTGAACAGTGGGTGTTGACTCCGCTCATGTTCAGAGCCTGTAAAGCTTCCCTTCTGCTTTAAGACTCAGTTGTTGAGATGAACAATATAGAATTAGTGTCATAAAACAATCGGAACATCTCTGACACTCGCCATCTGCTCGCTGTGCTAAAGAGGGGCCTGCTGACTCCTCAAAACTTCATTCCTGACATACAGAGTAAACATTCCTATGGTAAATCACTTAAACAAATGTAGCCCCGCAAGCAGTCTTAGTGCTTGCCAAGCCATTATTGGTAGATCTGTCCATGTCACAGCACATGTGAAAAGAGGAGGTGGGTTCGTATTTCCTGACAACAAAGTTAAGAAAACCCAGAGGTGATTTTTTTCACTTGCCTCTTTGTTCATTTGTTTGTTTATATTTTTGAGACAGGGTCTCTTGTAGCCCAGGCTGACCTTGAACTAACCATCCTGCCTTCACCTCCCAAATACTGGACTTGTAGGTATGAGCCACTGCACCTGCCTCACAGAGCTAATTCTTATGCTTAGTGACTCAAGTTTCTCTTGCTCTTAGGTTTTGTGAACCAATGATTTTTTTCTTCCATCCTGATTTTGAAGTTCTGGTTTTGTACCTTCCTATGATGATGTTATTTCTGTGGCCTTTGTTTTCTTTTTACTTTATGCTGCTCTAATGACATTTTTAATACAGGCAGAATATAAATAATAGATGGAGAATTAGTTAATCTATCATGCACCAAGTCTGCCTCACAACACATCAGACTGATGGATAGGCTCCAAGTTATATAAAGTATTAAACTGATACACAAAGTTGGAAGAGTCATATTAAATATCTGTCATTTCCCTCTTTTAATATTTCTTCTCTAATTATGTTCAAGTCAGCCCTGTTGGTTTTTATTCTTTCTGAGAGCATTCATTTTAACAATTGATGTGTGCTAGGTCATAGAGACACAAGATATATAAAAACAAGGTTAAATGTCACTCCAGCCTAGTCTGCCCCAGGAAAGCAGACGATCGTTGTAGTACAACTCCTGGTTCTTGCCAATCTGCCTGGATTCAGGTTGAGCTGGGGAAGATATAGAAGTTTTCATATGTGGAGACAAAGTTCTCAAGGAAAGTAAGGCCGCACATTTGGATATCTGGATAATCCTAGCCAGGAGAGTGAAGAGTGAGAGTTGAGTTTGCTAAGCTAGAACTTACAATTTCTACTTGACAAATATGTATTGAGTTTCTAGTGAACAGTAAGTTTGGCAAATATTATGAAGATTCAAAATTCTGAGAAACCATGATCTCCAACTTATAAACAGACAAGTTCTTTTTTTTTTTTTTTTTTTATTGGATATTTTATTTATTTACATTTCAGATATCATCCCCTTTCCTCATTTCCCCTCCCTAAAACCCCTATCCTATTCCCCCTCCTTTTTGCTTTTATACCATTTTAATTACATGCACATATTAAGGTCAGTTCTAGGTTGAAGGTCTAGAAATACAATAAATGCAAATAGTCAAGGAACAAGCAAGACAATAAACACAAATAGTCAAAGAACAAGCAAGGCATTAAACACAATTCCATGAACACTCCCATGATCACTGTTTCTAAAGGCTTATCAGGATGACCAAAATATCTGAACCTACTTCCCTGTCCTAGCCCAAGGTCATTTTCATGTCTGAAGCCTACTTCCTTGTTCTAGCCTAAAATTTAAATTCCTGCCTGAAATTACTTCTTTGTTCTAGCCTAGTATTTATATTCCTGCCCAAAATTACTTCTTTGTTCTAGACTAAGATTTAGATTCCTACATAACAGACGGGTTCTAATAAAGCCATGGATACCATAAGCTTATGATGAGATAGTAAGGTTCATGACACATAAAATAAATGTTAATCAGTAGTTCCCAAATGAGATGCCATTTTAAGCTGGTAAAAATACTTTCCTCAGAATTTGGAGTGTGCATCCTGGTTTGGGAGGGAAGGTCCTGAGTGGCTGAAAGTCAGTTCATTGTCAGTATTAAGTTGGTCTTTAGAGTTGTTTGAGCTAAAGGTATAAAAACACCTTCTCTAGAAAAGACAGTGATCAAAAGATACAGCCCAAGCATTTCTGTGGAATAGGATGGATGTTTAGGCCGCCTTCAAAACTGAACAGCTGAGCTTACTCCTAGACTTGGAGTTACAATGTATAATTTTCAGTTTAAAAATGAGAAAATAAGCTCTGCATCCTTAATCTCTTTACTGTAAATGGACATTCGAGAAATGTCTCAAACTTAATGCAGTAATAAAGGGCTTGCACTGTTTGTCTCCTTTGTTATCCATGTGCACAATTCTTTATCTGCTATCTACACATACATCAGAATTCTAGCATGATAAGCCTTCAGTGTTCTTAAAAATATTCTGAAATATCCTTTGTTAAAATAATTTTAATAATCCATTTTTCCTTTCCTAGCTCCTGGAATGACAACTCTGAGACTAATTATTTATTAATAAATGCCTAGGCTATAAGCTTTGGCTCATTCGCTGACTAGCTAGTAACTTATTTCACCCATTTAAACTGTCCTATATCTACTATTCTATGTCTATGTTATTCTAAACTTTCAATGTGCAACACTCTGAAGAGGCTGTCATGTCATCACTTACATTTAGCAGAAGGGAGGCTATGCTAATGCACATGACTGGCTAGAGAGGCTATGAATTCCAGCAACGAGGAAACAGATTCCAATGGAATAGGAACAAGTTATATCCAGAAACAGTTTTCAGTGTGCAAGAGAGGAGAATGCATATCTCTTCAGAAGGCAATCTTGGGTAGAAACAGGAACAGAGAACAGGAAACAAGTCCACAGCATCTTCAGATGCCTGTCTTCTCAACAGTCTGACAGGAACCTGCCTCGTAAGTACAGAAGAAATTATTTATTCTCACAAGTGTGTGGTAAACCAAATGCAACTTGTCAAAGATACTGCGACAAGCCAATTGAAGTTGCAGAGAAGTATTGACTCCATTTATAATTTTATTATGGGGAATAAAATGCTAAGGGAATCCATATGAAGTCTTGTCCTGATTATTTTTCTTTTGTGCTTTGCACATGAGAAGAGACAGAACATGGCTGGAAACACCATTTTCTTGTCATGGGCAGAAAAGACAGAATCTACCGAGGAGGGTGTGGATGCTGACTGCCTGCCGTGTCCTACACTAAGAGCTTTGTTTGCATTCTCCTTTTATGCTACAGTAATCTTCTCTTCTCCCTGTCTCATATTTTAAAACAATGATGTCAAGAAGTTAAAGACAATGACACATTACAGGTAAGTGACACAGGCTGAAACTGAACCCAAGATTGATTTCAAATCCAGATTCTCAATCTCATGCTATTCCAAATGGCTCATTAACTAATGAGCACAGCTATACACCAAGCTTGTGTTAAGACATTCAATGTTCCTGCTCAAGAAAGACATATTTGTCTATTTTCAATCTATTCAATCCACTCTTTAATTTTTCCATGATTTTTTAAATTAACTTTTATACAATATATTTTGACCAAATATTTTATTCTTCTCCAACTCCTCCCAGGTCTTCCTAACTCCCTACTCACCGACTTTATGCTCTCTTTCTTCTTCCACTCTCAAAAAAAAACAAAGACGACAAAAAAACCTCACAATAAGACAAAAATGCCAAAACAAACTAACAAAATGAATGACTTCCCCTGAAAAACAATATGGAATTACTTTTGTGCTAGGCAGGTACTCTGGGCATGGGGCCTGGCCTGGTGTGTGGTTGATCTAACAGAGACACTCCATTGGAGACAATGATTGTCTCTTTGCCAGTGGGTATTGGTTACAAATAGCCTCTTGGTTAAGGGTGGGACCCATGTACACTTTCCCTTCTCAGTGCGGAGACACCATATGGCTTGAACCTGTGCAGGTACAGTAGTATTGCTGCCACAATCTCTGTGAGTTCGTATGCGCATCATTCTTCTTGAGTCAGCAAGACACTGTTTCCTTGGGATCATCTGTCTCTTCTGACTCTTAGTATCTTGTGCCCCCTCCACCACATAAATGTCTGAGCCTTGAGGGGAAGGGTTGATGAAGACATTCCATTTAGGACCGAGTGTTCGAAGTCTCTAATTGCTATCCAGTGTTCAGTCGTGGGATCTGGATTCATTCTCATCTACTACAGGAATAAGCTTCCCTGCTGGATGTGGAGTGAAGCACTGATCTAGGAGTACAGCTGCTGTTATTAGAAGTTACTTTATTGCTATGTTCCTTTAACAGAATAATAGTAATACATTTTTCTCTATGCCCATGACCTATCTAGTCTCAGGATCTTGGCCACTTTAGAAGTAAGTCAGGAATGGTTTCCATGTCATGGAGTGGACCTTTAATAAAATTTTTTAGAGTGGTTGGTTAATCCCATAACGTATGTACCATTCCTTCAGCAGTGTATCTTGCAGGCTAGCAGCTGTTAACAGGTTGTAGGTTTGTAGCTGGGTGAAACTGATGATCATTTTTCTCCTTCAGTAGCATCACATATAAGACAATCAGATTGCTTTGTGTGTAGAATTGATATCACTCTTTAATTTTTAAAAATCCAGTCCAAAAGTCATTTGCAGATGAAAAACCCTCCTTCCTCCACTTTAGAGTCAGAATCAGACTTGGAAACTTACAGCGGGGGAGGATGCACCTCCATGACACCTTATTGGCTACTCTGTGTGGCTCCTGTAGGTCTAATATGCAATTTTACAACTTGAGTTCCCCAAGAAGCATTCTGGTCTCTAAACCTATCTTTCTTCTGGGTCACTTTACCTTCAGGTGGGTCCTTGATGAATTACCCAACAATGATATGTCAGAAATATCTACTGGGAGTACTTTTTGCCCACAAGGTTGGGAATCTTGGTTACTATCTCTCCATACGTGCAGGAAGCTTTTCTACTGCTAGGTTTCCCCAGAAATATATCTGTTGTAAGTTTAGAGTCCATCAAACTTCAGAGATTACCTGCTGAGTTCCCAGACTCACTCTCTGAAAGGCCCATCACTTGATGTGAGTTGGTTAGAGAAGAGTATTCCTTCCTCTGAAAAATCCTTCTCATATGGCCTTCTTCACTCCTCTGGGAATTTGTTCTCTCCCACTTCCTCTCATTCTCCTTCTCCCTCTCCCTCTCTCGGAACTTATAATGGGAGAATTGATTTTGGAATGGGTATTGCAAGAGGGGTCTAGCACATTGGGAGTTCTTGAAATCCTCCTCTAAGAAAGTCAGAACTGTTGGAGTTCTGAAACCGAATATATCATCTGACATTGGGTCTCATTAGACTGCCTCTGTCAGTTCTCTCTCCAAATTGGCTTGCTCTCCCAAGGTCAGAGATAGGTATTCAAAGTTACCGTAGCATAGCAGGTTTCTGCTCACCTCAGAGGCTCACCAAAGAGAGAGAAAATAAAGGACAAAGAGGATGAGAAGGAAGAAGCAGAGAAGGAAGGGAAGGGAATGGAGTGAGTAAGAAGAGAGAAGAGCACACACAGCTCAAGACAACAAGACCTTCCAAAGACAGTGATTGGGGCTCTTGAGAGATGGATGAGTCAGTAGGGAAAGGGCTTGCTATGTGAGCATGAGAATCTGATTTCAGATGAAACATAGAAGCCTGGAATGGCACTGCAAGTCTGTAACAGCAGCTCTGGGAATGTGAGACAGGTGGGTATTGGAGCTCACTGGACAGTGAGTTCAGACAACTGAGTCAGCAAGAGACCCTCTCTCAGTAAATAAGTTGGAAAGGAATAGAGGAAGATTCCTGGCACCTCCACATGCCTACAGCACTCTCTCTCTCTCTCTCTCTCTCTCTCTCTCTCTCTCTCTCTCTCTCACACACACACACACACACACACACACACACACACAATTACATGGCTGATAGGACATGACTCCAATGTCCCATGTTGCATGTGTTCCTTTTGCACGATGCCATCACTAAATTGATTTACAATGGACTTCAGCTGTCAAGGACTATCCCACATTGCTTGCTTACTGTACAGATCTGAGGAAAGTTTCTGCAGGCATCAGCCCTGCACAAACTACTGGCCTTGACCATTGACTTTAAGAATTAATATCTACCCATCTTAATTTTAGTTTGCTTATTCCAAATAGTGTTACACTCTTATGAGTCTTTAATTCAGCACAGGGGAAAAGTATCATTGTCTATTTTTTAAGCAACAACATCCTACTTTCTGCTTGTCCCAACAAGGAGTAGACTGTGTGACTTTGACATTGCAGTCTTCACGGGGGTATCTTAAGCAGGTTTTTTTTCCTCCTAAATGCACCAGCTCAAGATCATAGATTTTTATCTGGATACACTAACTGAATTCTTTCACTCTTTGTCAGAATTGCTTAATTCTAGAAATTTTGAGGGAAGCCACTGTAAAGATGTCAGTAGCACCCATGCTAGCCTTTGCTATAGAATGTCAAGGGCAGACAACTTACCTGTTACAGGAGAAAGCAATATGGACTCACACAAGAAGGGTACCATATATCAAATTCTTGGAATACCCCTGCCTTCCTATCTCTTCAACATCATGGCTCTGTAGATAAGATTTATTAATAAGTTACATTACTACACATTTTAAAACTTGACTTCCTTTGTTAAGATTAGAGTCTGTCTTGTTCTCCTTTCTGTTGCTGTGATAAAACACTGAGCAAGAGTAATTTAGGAGAATGATGAGTGTATTTCAGCTTACAGGTCACAACCCACCATTGACTGAAGCCATGGCAGGAACTTAAGCAAAGAACTTGGAGCCAGGCCTGCTTGCTATTCCAGACAACGTTTCCTCTGACCAAGAAACTCACTCACAGCCAAGGAAGCAGAGCAGAGACTATAGGGGAACACTATTTGCTGGCTTACTGCTAACTCTCAAGCTTAGATGACATTCTCAGAGAGTTCAAGACCACCTGCCCAGGGAATGGTGCTTTCCACGGTGGGCAGAATACTCCTACGTCAATTAACAATCACAACATTTTTCTACAGATATAACCACAAGCGAATCTGATCTGGGCTATCCTACAATTGAGATTCCCTCTCAGGTGACCTAGGCTATCTCAAATTGACACTTAAGGCTAACTAGAACAGGCAAGTTAAGGGTGACACATCTTGAAGGAAGTCTAAGCGATCTTCCTGACCAAGGACATTTGTATTTTCCTTTACTCTGATAGTTTCTGTCAGTCATTCAGGAGTTGCCTTCGCTTTTGCATTTGGGGAACTGATGAAGTCACTCTTGTACTTTGCCAGGATTTGAGAGCCAAGTTTCACAGGGTTATACAGAGGATATATTCTGTATAAGAGAATATAATCAATCACCACACCCTAGACCATGTATCCTAAAATGATCTAGTGTGACT
This sequence comes from Mastomys natalensis, assembly GCA_021653895.1. Taxonomy (NCBI): domain Eukaryota; kingdom Metazoa; phylum Chordata; class Mammalia; order Rodentia; family Muridae; genus Mastomys; species Mastomys natalensis. Next base: position 801,286 of record JAJTUV010000833.1, on the reverse strand, counting down.
ATCAATTAAGTGGTAAGGAAAAATAGCTCAAATATGAAGTGCCTATTTCTAGTACCTTTGAGTACCTGTGTTCTGTGGTGGCCACAGAGTTTTAATCATTCCTAAGAGACCTGGCAGGAGCTCAGCTCAATTCTCACTTTGCCATCCAGGGTGTGAAGAACACATAAGACACTATGCTCTGCCTTTGCACAGCAGGTGTTAAGGTTAAGAAAGAAATCAGGCGACACATCCCAGGAACTAAAAGAGAACAGTTCTTGATTGAAGTGAAGGACAGACTACATGGTAGCCATCACTAGAAGTCTGGTTCATATCTCCCTGAGTTAATACCACTTTACCAATTTTGCTCATGTCTCCACAATGCATAGCTGAATAGCTCCATAAGATGGGCTAGAAACTCCCATCCCCCATTCATAATAAATACACTATTGGGGAAAATATGTAGGGATAACTGATAACCATACTGAGCCACCTAACAGATCTTCAGCCAGCCCCACTCAGCTTGGAACTCCCCACAGTCCAAATCTGAGCTGGAAAACTCAGCCTCCATCCTGTTATGGGTTTTTCCTCATCCAAACTGTGAGAAGTTCTTATTTTCTTGATGGAGTTACTTGGTCTTGCTTACAAAGGTACAGGTATATTTATTGATTAGTTGATTTCCTTGGCCATTATGTAACAAATGACAAGGCAAGGAACAAATACACATGGTCAGTCAGCAAGGGCTAACACTAGTAGGGTACAGAAACAACTGGGCTGCTGGGCATGGAAGCTCACGTGTGTAATCTTAGCATTTAAAAGGCTGAGGCAAGATTTGCATGAGTTCAAGGCCAGACTGTGTTACATAGAGTTCTAGGCCAGCCTGAGTTATAGGATGAGACTCTGTCTTGAAAGAGAGAAGAAAAGGAAGGGAGGGAAGGAGAAAGGGAAAGAAGGAGGGAAAGGGAATTAGGTGGTTTCTAATTAGAAAATATTTTAGCTTTTCAAAAAGTAAATCCAAAGAACAAATATAATCTCAAGTACTCATTAGATTCAGGTGACAACCATCACACAGAGACTATAGCAGGCAGTATCTCCTTTACTGGTGCTTGTCCAGCATAAAACAGAAGAAGAGAGAATGTCCCCATATCATAGCCCAAGGACTGTTCTATTTATTCATGAAACATATTTTTATCAAGTAGATACTCTGTTTCAGGACTCAAAGGTATCATTGGGTGTTAAGGCACTGGACAGTATTGCTAAAAAAGCTGGAGAATACTCTCCTCTCAGTGTGTGTGTGTGTGTATGTGTGTCTCTATGTGTGTGCATGTGTGTGTACATGCTTGCATGTGTGTGTATCTCTGTGTGTGTGCATGTGGGTATGCATGTGCTTGCATGTGTGTGTGTGTGCATGTGTGTGTGTGTGCATGTGTGTGTGTGTGCATGTGTGTGTGCATGTGTGTGTGCATGTGCTTGCATCTGTGTGTGTGTGTGTGTGTGTGTGTGTGTAGGAGGATGTCAGGGCTCCTGATATATGGTTTTCTATTCCTTAGATACAAGGTGTCTGTCTGAACCTAGAGCACTGCTGGCTGGCAGCCATCAAGCACCAGAGACCCTCCTGCCTTGGTCCACCACAGTGCCAGGGTTATAGGTACATTTTGCTGTGAGTTCTGGAGATCTGAACTCAGATCTGCTCATGTTTGGGCAGAAAACGCCATTTTTCACCAAATCTTCTCCCTAGCTGCAAAAACTATACTTGCTAAGAGCTGCCCTAGGAAAGAAAAAAACCAAGAGCCTCACCTTGGATGCTCTTGGAAGGAAGGATTGTAATTTTTCCTCTGGGCTTCAATAAAACAAAAGTACAGTCTGTAACTGGTGGGAAGGACCCATTACATTTCAATACATCCACAAGTGTTTATAGGAAATCCTGGATTATGAATTCACGGCTTCAAATCAATCAAGAAGCAAAGAACATAAGGATATCATGTACAAAGACACTGAGCTCCTTACAAAGTGTTATGAGTGCCTTGCTGTCCTAGCCATGGATCCCCTGCCTCTGCCTGAACCATGTCCTTTCTCTCAATGTATATACACTGGCAGACTGCTAGCGTTCTTTGTCTTGTTTCTCCCTTGTGGGCTCTTAGCCAAAAACCCAGAGGAAACAATTGTCTCAAAGGGCTAACAAGCCAAAACTGTGAGGGAAGCTAAGTTCTTGTTGGTAGGCGTTGTAGGGAGAGCAATGAATCCATTTTAAATAGCTGCAGATCCCATGACTCTCTTGCACAGATAGAATATTGTAACACATCTGGTTCCTAAGGTGAATTCTACAGGAGAAGAGGAAGAGTGGACAAGGTGGAAAAATGCATGGAATTTTGTGATGGACATAGTGTGAAGTGTTACATTACATTGGCAGCACAGAGTGATGGATTGTGTACCTATTTCCTAGGAAGAGTTCACAGGATGACTGGCTTTGCATCAAAGGAAAAGGCAACAAAGACAAGAAAGACCATGTGCCTGGCAATCACATCAAGTGTCTCAGAGTCCCTAAGTATCCTTCTCCAAACAGATCTCTGCTTTCATTTAGAAATCACTTCTTTCTAAAAATTTAATTAGCTGAGCATGCGTGCGCACACTGTCACTCAGTATACAGAGGTCAGAGAAAAACTTTGTGGAGTCCATTCTCTCCTTCCACCTCTCTTTGAAGTCTAGAGCTTGAGTTTAGGCCCTCAGGACTGCATCCTTAAATGGCCAGCATCCTTACCCACTGAGCCATTTCATTGAGCCCGAGAAATCATTTCTTTTTATTTGCCATAACTTGCCTTCTTGTCCCAACTCTGATATAGCAATCTGAACTCCACAAGCAGGCGATCCAGAGGAAAGGAGATGAAATTATTTTAAGAGCCTCAGCAGAAATTGTTTGATGAAAATATTTCCGAAGGGATTCCCTGTTACATTATGTTATGGCTCCTGGGGATACAAATGACACTAAGGAATTACAATCATTTACCAAAAGTGGCTCTGCAAAGTATTTAATTCTGTGACTTGCCAGGAAAGCACAGAGCCATGTGTAAATATCGGCAATGAGGAGTCAGTCTTAAGTAGTAGCTCTTATTTTTAGGGTCAATCATGCCGCTATGATCTACTGGGACAGGAAACACATAAAAATTCAGTCTTCACTGTGATGATATCATAGTAACTCATTTGTCTTGGTTGAGTGCAATGCTTTGCCAAGCCAGGAATCAACCATAAGAGATATATGGGTCCATTCTACCGTGTGGTTCAGACTACAGTGTCCCTTGTAGATTCCTGCTCATGCATTATAGTGTGTAACACTGAGAACACTGCCATCCCCACATACATATGACTTCTAGACTCTGTGACTTCTGGGTGATAACATGACCTCAGCAATGGTAGAGATATATTGGGAATCCATCAACACTCCAAGGCAGGACTTCACTCTTAGCACTATTCCAAAGAGTCGATTGTTAAAACACTTTCCAGGTATTATATATACCTAGAAGAAGAGTGGGGAAAGAACTAAAGTTGAGGAGGGATGATCTTTTTTTCTGTTTTGTTACAATGAAAGTTTTATTTTAGCAAAATATTAGATTATAGTACAGAAGTACAGTCCTTATCCAGCATGCCCTGTGCCTTAGGTTTTTTTCTGCCAGCATAGTAAGTTGGGAAAGTAGCCTTATTCTGCACAAATGTCAGTAAACGTCAGCATGGTCCTTATCTAGCTTAAGTAGTTGCTCCTGATGAAAGTGGGCAGCTCAGACTTTCTCTGTGATACTGTCTTTTGGCTGGAAGTACTACAGAGCTACAGTATTTGCCTTGTCTGCTATAGCCATTGCCTCTCAAGGGACTGAGCACCAGCCCTTGGGTTACCAGCATTGTATGCACAGGAGGTGCTGTTTCCCATGACCCTGCATGGCCCTAGTACCTATGAGTTTCACAGCATTTGCACTTTGGTTTTCGGCCCTTCCGTTCTTTGCTAATAAACTCAGCATTCAGACATGGCATTTCTCTCCTTTCCATGTATCACATTAGTAACCTTCAATGAACTCCATTAGTTTTCTTGCAAAACGATTTGAAGGCATTTGGAAATGATCAAGACAAAACATCAGAAAATAGACCAATTAGAATTCACCAGGAGTGCAAGAGTTATGGAGGGATATACAATTGCATTTGGCCTCTGAGAGTAAACAAATTGCCCTTCCGGGAGATGTAAGAAAGGTTTCCACAGGCGATGACTTGGAGTCATGAGGATACCAGCAACCATATTCATTTTGCAAGGATGTAGCTGTCAGCCAGGAAAGCCTGATCACACACATGAATCTGATTGAAGCTCAACAAGCCGTTCTCCTCTCTATAAGTCCCACTGGCATCAAGTGGAAGCAGTAGGTCCTGGCGGACGGCTCCCAAGTCATACCCCTGGCTCTTATCATTAGTCATTTAGTGAGTAGTTTGGCACTCGTTTTACATGCAGGAACAAAAGGGGTTGGTTTTTTTTTCTCCCTAAGTTTGCAAACTGAGACTTGAAATTCAAGGGCGGTGAAATGGTTCTCATATTTTCTCCTCTTACGTTTAAGACCTTCATCTCCTTGTTTTCCTCATTTGTCTCCTTGTGTATGATGCTTAGCATATGTCATCCTGTATGAATTTGTGCATACATCTTGTATTGTGTGTGTATGGAGGAAGGTGCTATGTTTTATTTGTTTCTTAACCCTAGTCATTCTAGCATGAGATCCTACTGAGTGTCCATAAACAGTGGTAATTCAACTTTCTTTTTACCTAAGTGGGAAAAATTTTTACCCATATCTTATTATTTAGATACATATGTATATATTGTGCACAGCTTCTCATAACTGACAAGCATGAAATATTTGTCAACTCTAAAAATATCCTGTAGTATCAAATATTTGGTCAAGATTTAATCTTTATGTGAACATGAACACATCATATTGTTAATGTTTAAATTGTTTTATATATCTAATATACAAATTGTCTGTGTTGTTAGTGTTTATTTATTTGTGTTTGCGGTGCTGAAGTTGAAAGCCGGGCCCTGTGCTAGCTGGGAAGGAAGCACTCTATCATTGAGTAAAGCCTCAAACTCCAAAGAACTGTTTTAAAATAAATGACTTTAGGATTCATTATCAGTAGGTATTTGATTGCTGTATCTATTTGATCTAGCTATATGCACACAGTTGTGTGAATATGTCTTAGTGGAGAAAATTTAAGAATCCCTCACCTAGAGTGAGATGTGTGAATGTATGGGACCCAAGAAAATCAGTCTTCCATAGATCTTAGGACTGGAAATAGTTTCAAAAGAAGAAATTATTTATTATTTTGTTGATTAAATCTACCATACAGTTTATTACCTACCAAAGTTCCTGAAACTCTGCTTGCTATACAGCTGATTCTCAGTAGATGTCTGCCTTTTACCATTCCCCTAATGGCCGAAGCCTATATTCATATTTGCTCTCTGACTTGCGGTGTTCTCAGCAAACCCTGACACCTGGGTACCCTATAGCTTCTTCAGTCGCACCTGTACCCACACTTGATAGTGATCATAGAGGGTGCCAGTGAAGGGCTTGTGGGAAGTAGGATAATGGGATCTGGGGTTAACAAATCTTGTTTGAATCCTTGTTCTCATTAATTGGATATATTTTTAACAAGTCGTTTATCTGTCTGAACCACAGCATTGAAGATACAAATGCAAATTCCTGTCAGGGCCGGCAGACTTGATTGCCAGTCAGTACTTGGACTCTCTGAATTCCATTTTTTTCCAAGTATGAACAACAGAAAGGAAATGTCTAAAATAAAGTAGACCACAAGGACCAACACCCTGAGTTGACCTCTGACCTCCACATGGGGAGGTTGTCTTTTGAGCTCTACTGTGTATTTGTGCACCTGCTTATAAACATAGAGATGCGTATATATGTGCATCTGTGTGGATATGTTTTCTGACATATATGTTATGATATATATATATATATATATATATATATATATATATAACACACACACACACTCACAATGCACACACATACATGCTTCATCCACTCATCAAGATTTTAAAAACAGAAAAAAGCAAATAATAACTAAATAAAATTCAAACTTTCAGACTAAGGTGAGGATGTCCACCTCACACACACCGTTATAACTCATTCATTTTGCAGACTGAATGAGGCTGAGTGAAAAACTTGGTGGAATTGGCACTTTCCAGCTTTAGTTTCCAAAAGAGCACTCCTGAATAATCTGGATCCTCAGAGATTAGCTGCAGTTGTTCATTTAGTTAATCCTCTTTTATCATGAGAAAGCAATTCTGCCATTTCCTTAGGGAGACTGAGCAGGGACATTTGTTAATCAAAATCTCTTTTGCATGTTCCCCTTGCCTAAGTCCATTTCTGTAGGCTGACTTGATTTGAGTGACAGGAATGTGCTGGTGCCTTGAATGGACCCAATAAACTGGAACATACTTATCTTGAAGAAAATGGAAACCCCAATGCCAAGTGCATATTCGAAATGAAGCTGGTCTCCTGGGAACATTGTAGATACTTTATTACTATGTCTTCAATTTAAAACTCATTTTTCATTTGACACTTGACTCTTTATTCCCAGAGCTTCTACAATTTTCATGCAAAATATGATTCAGGAACATTTATCGAATATTCACTAGGTACAAGTCATTGAGATATAGGCCTTGCGGGGCGGGGGGGAAGAAAATTTAGAAATAGAAAGTTGAATGAGACTTGGTTCCTGCCTGAAAGAACTTAATATTTACCAGGACAGGACATAATAGCCAATAGTACCAATTTGATGACTGGATTAGTTTATTAATTAAACATACTTTAACCAAGAGACTTTTGAAACATTGAAGAGAAAAAGTCTCAAGAGTGATAATTGGAAAAAAAAGGTGATTCATTATTTTATCATTTCTACATTTTATTCAAAGGTATTTTAATTTTCTGATATCAAATGAAAATGTGTACCAATCCAAGTTTTTTTCTGAAGTGCTTTCTGATCAGTAAAGAGTGGGTATCAAGCTTGTATGAGAACTTGTCTTGTAGGACAAGGGAGCAAAAAGTTGAGATTAATAGCAACATGGTTGTACGAATGGAAGTCCCTGGACAGAAGCTGAACATTAAACCGTGAACATTCCACAGAGACTAGTTAACTGCTTAGGAGGACTTCAGTAGTTGTGGAAAGGTTGGACTGTCGCAGATCCAGAGCAGAATGAAAAATTATCTTTAGTTATCTTAGCCTCCTCTAAATAGTCATTTATACATCATTTCTGTGCATGTGAATATCTTTGTGACTATTGGTAAATCTTTTGGAATGTATGTTCAGAGCTCCTGCCTTCTACTAACCCAAAGTTAAAGGTGCCATCAGATAACATCTGAAGCTTACAGTTGAGACTCCCTCCACCTTGTCATAGCACACACCTTCCTGATGTACTCACCAATATATCTGGAAATAGCCTTCACTTATGACTTTCTTTGTTTGAACATGGAGGTGGAGGTAACTTAACTCTGTTCCCATGCTATGCTCACTCATATTCGGCTCCAAAATAAATGATCTCTTATCCACTATGAGGTAAAAGCTGTGCTTTTTACATTGTCAAATAGAATTTGCAGTAATAGTGGCCCCCATACGAATCTGTACATTACAGACACACATATACACAAGAATACAACAAAAGATGGATACATATGTCACAATAAGCTTGGAGGCCCCTGAAACTCACCCTAGTTATGCTAGAAAGGTAAAACTCAGTTTTGCCACCCTTTAAGTCATAATGAAAAGAACGTAATACTCTGACCTTGGGTAGAAACTTGCTCCAAAGATGAGAACATTTTATACTATTATCTCCTCCCAGTTGGCCTGTCAACCACTTGACTATAAAGCACCCTCCTAGGAAAGCTGATTTATCTAAAGAATAATAATCCCCTCAGTGAACCCCACTCTCATTTATGGGGCTGCCATCGTATGGTTCTTCTGATAAGCCTGCCCACTTTTCTGAATTACTCAGAAAATTGAATTTAAAAAAAAAAATCAAAAAACAAAAAACCTTTTTTCTTTCTTTTGGCTATTGGTCAGAACCTGGCCATGCTTTCTCTGATGCCGCCTCCAATTTAGCATTCATCTGCTTGACTACCTTGTAACTGCTTGATGTCTAAAAAGTATAGCTTGCTTTCTTCCTTTCCTCTTTATTCCTCCTCTTAGTGGTTGCCAAAACTTACAGCTTGTTGCTCTGTTGTTTTATCTCAGAGTCTGATAAAATTGCCTTCAAACTTCCTACTGAGTCAGTTTTCAAAAATTATTTTATTAAAAACACTAAACACACAAAAAGGGGACCCCCAAATTTAACAGTAATGTTTAGATAGGTGTTCTTTATAAACACTTGGTCATTTTACATCATACATGTATTCATCACAAACTCTAGAATGTTTGAGGAGGGATCATGGCTCTTTTGGTTTTCTGGTCCTTAGACCTTTTATTAGAGAGACCCTGATCAGCTAGCCAGCTATCTCTTTCCTAATTTTACTAATACCTAGTAGAATTTCTCGATGCCCAAGTCCATGAACTTACCACTTCAATTTCTCTATGATCCAAAAGAAAACAGGAAACCAGAATTGATAAAAGAAAAATGGACTTTTCTTTTTACAGTTTGGCTAAGTAGAGGGTGGTAAAATTAATTTCCTCTCTACCATGCCTATGTCAGTAGCCATCTTACAATTTTGAATTTATAGAAAGCCACAAGACGAAGGTGAAAAACAAGGATATTTAGTTGTAATCCTGTCCTAGGGGAAGGTTGCTTCCTTGACTCTATTCTCGGTTTCAGATATGGCTTTTATTTAAGTCCTAATCATGGCTCGCAAGGGTTATGCAGGGAAGTTAATGCATGACTTCTACTACATTTATAGGAAAATGGAATTTCTTATGAGATTTCTAGAAATTTTCAGTTTCATCTAGGAAAGGAAAAAGGCCATCTATGTGTAAGTCTTTAGCTCATTCACTGATATTTTAGCATTCGTATTTAAAATAGAGCTGTGCAAAAGGAACACTGCTACCATAACATTCACAGCACATGTTACTAATGTGTCTGTTTTCTTGATTCTCAGTTGGCACGAGGCTAGACCAGACTCTAGGATGAGGAGCTTCTTCTTCTGTGTACCTTCATTTTTCTAGTCTTTCTCTCATGCCCCAGTTGAAGCAATTTTGGTGGATAGTAAAGAGCACATGATGGGACCATGGCTCTGGGTTGAGGTACTGATTCCACTACTTTACACTCTCTGAGAGTGGTAGAGGTCCCCAGTATTCTGCCTGGATAGACTCTGCAGTAATGGAATGGCCAGAAAGATCTTTGCTGAAACCAGCCAAGGACAATCAGTTGACTGTGTTTTAAGGACTGGGGATGTAATGCTCTGTTGGCAGAGTGATTGGCTAACTTCTACAAACTCCTAGGTTTGATTGCCAGTACCACATAAAACAGGGAGGGGGAGAGTAGAGACAGGAAGATCAGGATGTCAGGGCCATCCTCATCTAAATCACAAATTTGAGGTCAGCCTAGGACACATGAGGAAAATGGAAAGAAAGAGAAAAGGCTGAGAACCCTTTGACCTCCCTTTGTTAGGGGGAAGTTTGTGGGTATTTTGTGGTTATGAGGTGATATTAGAGAAATGGGGGCTCCTTTGGGGGCTCTTGGCCTCACAGTAATAACAGACACAAATGAAAGCCTGAGAACAAGTTTGTAGAAATTGGAAGAACCTCAGATCAGGCAAGCTGTAAGTAGGAGCAGCTGCCCAGAGGAGCACAATGGAGAAGAGGGGAAAAGTTACAGTACTTAGTTAAGCTGGCATGGAGCCAGCTATGTGGTAGGCAGTGACAGGCAGGGATTGTGTCATTACAGAAAGAGTAAAGCACAAAGCATTGGGAAGGCGTGATTAGAATCAGGCAAGACTGGAGAAAAGAAAATATCATTTGCTTCTGAGTAACCCAGGAAAGCAGTGAACTTACAGAGTGCCAGGGCTATGCTTTGTAAGCTGCTGAGCTAGAGGTGGGAATTCTGGGAAGGAAAAGTTCAGTACTTAATTACTTTATTCCACTCATCTCTTTAGCATGACTTAAGACAAGCCTCACTTCCTATGGGTTGTCTGAGAGGGAGTCCCTTGGCCAGGTGATTGACAGGCCTAACTGGAATTTTATGTCTCTGCTCAGGCCAAAGATTACAGTCTCTTGACTAGAAGGACTTTTTCCTTAATGAGCTTTTATTGTACTCTAATATCTTGACCTATGTTTATAGAAACTCTTTGGAAATCTAGTCACCAACCCCACACCATACTTTGCTAATTGAAGATCACCATTCCCCCAAAGCCTCATATTCCAACTCCAGACATTATACTTGCCTATAGCTTCCACTCCCCATCAATCTCCAGCCTCTAATATGGAGGGTGCCTCCGTAGCACAGTTACATCAAGATCGGGTGCAGATACATCTTATATATAAAGTCAGGTATTTTTCCAAGGGTCCATTGAGGACAGAGTCTTTAGAGCGATTGCTTTAGCATTCATGAGCATCTTCTCAATTAGCATTATTTTCTTTATCTCTCAGGTCTACAGAATGAGGTGAAGAGATCCAAAGTAGCCTGCCTAAGAAAAGCTAATTAACATGTGCAAGAATTAATGTGTCACTCCAAAGCTGCGCTATGCTCCAAAAGAACCAAGGGCAGACTGACTCCTTGCATAAAACCTTCAGACCTGCAGATGGTTTGTAGACCCATTGAAGAACTGAAGAGTTCCTATGTAAAGATTAAAAAATCTGTTTTATGTAACTCTGATCCACAGCCAAGGCCATGTTGCCAGGACCATGAGAAGAGGAAGGGAGGGTGAAAGAAAAGAGAGGGAGGCAAGAAATGAAGTATTTGAAGAGAAAGAGATAAGCTGCAAAGTTTTAGCATTTGGATAGCTAGATCCAAAACTACTGTCCTCAGACATGGACCGTGACCTAAAGGTAGTAAAGTCCATACATAACACTACTTAATCTTTTTCCTTCTTTTCTCCAGGATTCTCCTAAACCAAGTCTTCTGTCTTTACAACACCCCATCTTCCACTTCCATGAGAATGAAAACCTACCCCAAATCAGACTGCTATAAACATTGTGAATGTTGGAAAAGAATATCAATCAGTACAAAACTAACTTCAAAATTAAGAATGCATGTTAATACAAAACTTGAAGACTTATTTTTAAAGCAGCTAACACTTCCCTCTGCTTAGGAAGTGCTGAGTCTCATATGTATTGTCTTAGAATTTAGGGAAGACATAACAGATACAAAAGCAAAAACACATGAAGAACCACAGGAAGTCCTGTGGCAGGAGAGAGATGGGGCTGGTGATTTCTGTCCAGGATAAAGGAAGAATGAAAAACAAATCTCCAGAGACTTACTGATCATCATGGGATGAATGACAGGCTGTATCCTAGTGCCTAATCACATTGTCCCTCCAAACAGGAAACAAGCAAAACAAGTAACAACATCAGACACAATATATGCAAAAGTGATGGCCTCCAAGCCACTACCATCTAAACCATAGCATGCTCCTGCAAGTCCTCCTTCCTACTGACCAAATCGTTAAAGTACCCACATTGACACAGGCCCTGAAGAGGACAGAATTTCTGAGATACGACGTATTGGAGACAAGAAGAGAGAATGAAAATCACATTCCAGTGTTATGAAGATGCACACTGCTTGCCTTGGGTAAGATCTTTGTGTTTATTTTTGTGGAAATGAATCTGTTTGCCTATAAATAAAAATGACCAAAGGAAGAGACTTCTTTCTTCTTTCTCATATCTTGCCATCCCTTCTTGGACATACTGGTGGCAATAATGAGATTAGGCAGGTCCTAAATGCCAAGGTGAAAGATTTGCAACCTTATCCAACCTTCCGATTATTTCTTTTATGCCACAGCAAAAGAGAACCCATGCCTCATTACCTACCCAGTGGAGAGCACAAAGGCATAAATACACTTTTCACTTCCACTCTTGTCAATTTAGTGTTGGAAAATGGAAGTTTCACCCTGAATTAGGGAATTAATAGTCAATAAGTATATTGTAATTTGTAGAGGTACTCATGGCAGAAAAGACCTCCAAAATGCTTACCTTTGGAGCTTAATTTTTAGTAAGAAGTAAAATTTAATTTTTTGAATCAAAAGTTATATTTGAGGACTGAAGATGTAGCTCAACTGGCAGACTGCTGCCTTGCATGGACCAAGCACTGGCTTCAATGCACAAACAATAAACTCAGTCCAGTGCTCACACCTGGAATCCAGCTGTAAGAGGAGTAGACAGCCTTACAGGGCTCAAAAGCCAGGGGAACTTAGGAGCCTCAGGGCTCTCAGGACATTACAAAATTCTTAAGCATCTTTCGTAGGGTTATAAAAGCAGTAATTTATTGCTGGGGTGAGAACAATCTCTTCAGTAGAGCTGACTTCAGTTGTGCAGAGAGCTCTTGAGATCCAGCTTCCTGAGCAATGATCCATGCTGGGGTGAGCATTTTTGGTAATGCTACGTCTTTAAGTCACCTTGCTCCTGTAAGTACCCTTCCCCCATGTTCCTGTAAATAACCTCAGTAAGCCTATTGACTCGCCATGCTGGACTGGGATACAATCATTTTATTTTTCTTGTCTGTTGTTAGTACCCTATCTGGGATGACATTTGTACACATTTTTTCCAGGAAAAGCCACGCAATGATTCACTAATGGGAAGATACATCAAAGTCTCTGCAGTTCCAGATTCATAACACCTGGGAGGAAAAGAGATTAAGGCAAGTTGAGGCAATATTGGACTTGGAAAAATAAAATGGAGACACAGGTAAGGTAAGACAATGGCTCTAACTAGGGGATATCAGCGAAGCTGGTGCTTAAATTCTAGACATAATTTGAAGATGAATCTATGTGTTGCCTAGTGGGTGGTGAGCAGGCTACTAAAGGAAAGAGGACTTTGCGAATGAATACAAAGCTTTAGGCCTGAGAGACCAAGAGGACAGGTGACACCTCAGGTCACTTTACTTATCAAAGCCATAGCCAGAGACAATACAGGACCTAAGTCCCTTACATACATACCGGACCCATGTCACTGGAATCTGATGCTTTGGCCTGCAGAGAGAAAGAAGGGAGCCAATACTGTGTAATGGTACAGAGGGCTATTGCTCATCCTTTCTTTCTATTTTAATTTTTGATATATGCCACAAATCATTCCTAGGCTCAAGTTTTTTTCTTTTTTTTTCTTTTTGCATTATAACTTACAGATACTAGAATAGCCCATGCCTATTAATTTGTGGGAGGTAGCATTTGCTGAAAGAGTTTTGAGCCACTCTTGGGATCTCTGTGGTTTGAGACAGTAGTGAAGGATTGAAAAGTGACATGGCAAACAGAGCTCTGGTGTAATTGACTTGATAGAGAGACATGGAGGTGGGAAAGACAGTGGAACAAGAAGAATTTCACAGCTGGGCTTGTACAACTTGTCGCTGCTCAGATGTTCATCACTGGTTCCCGAAGGTGAGACTCGGTGATTATGACCTGGAAACGTTTTCTCTAAATGATACCAGTAGGGTTCAAAGTTCCAGATGTTCGCTGAGAAGTGTGAGTTGGAGTCACAGTATGAGAGGAACAGTCGAAGGGAGCAAGGGGGTCTTCTGACCATTCAGTGGCCATTCTTGACATCTACTGTGAACTACCTGACATTTTTGTAGAAACTGGTGATAAAATTATGCAAAGAAGCAAAAGATTCTTGCTATAATTAAGAATACTATATTAGACTAGTAGACAAATGATCCATGTACCACGTCACAGAGAAATGGGAGCTTTACGGACTATAAAGCAGAAGGGTGAACAGTGGGGTGAGTGGATCTTGTAGGGGATGTTATCGTGCATAGAGTACTGTCAGGAAAGGCTAGTTCCTGATATTTGATATGAGACTCAAATGAAGTTAGAAACAAATGTGAAGCTTTATGACAGAAAGAGTTCTAATAGAGAACAACAGGACCAAATACAAAAACAAAACTGTTTACTGTGTGTGAAGACATACAAAGAGGTAAGCATGGATGGGAAGAAGCAGGAGGGAACTTAACAGGTAGGGCCAAGGACTTGATGGAGTTCAAGGATGTAAGAGGAACCAAGTCAACTGTGGTCTTTAAATCTACCAAAAAACTTCAGTATTTCCTTCGAATGAGAGAAGAAACCATTAGAAATTCTTGGCAGAACAATTAGATGATTTGCTTGAGGGCTTACTAAATTTTCTCACAGCTACGTGGATAAGAATACCAAGCACAGTGTGGTAATAGGTAAGAGGGAGGCTGGAATCTGGAAGACTGGTAAGGAAGTCTGTGATGATCCAGGGAAGGTGGCTTGGAGCATTGGAACAAAGTGATATCGGGCAGTTGGGTGCTAGGATTCTAGTTGGGATTTGAAGATAGATTCATAGGATTTGCTGTCAGGTTATCTGCAAATTCTTAAAGAGGATCAAAAGGAATTCATGGGTTTTGACCTGAGCAACTAAAGGAATGGTATTGCCATGTACTTTGTAGAGACAATACAGAGAAAGTGAACTTGGATGAAGAACCTGTAAGCTTCACTCCAAGCATGTCTAGTTTGTTACATACTAAACTATAATATTACATAGGTGACCATATAATATATTATGTTATAATAATACTATCTATAATTATATATTAAATGTATTATAATATATTTTTGTTATATGAAATATATATAAAAGTCTGGAGTTCAATAAGAAATATAAGCTCAAAATATAAATCAAAAAGTGCCATTTTGATATCATAAGGATGGATAGGATTATTCAGGGAGTGGAGTCATAATATGGACAGATGAAACAAAGGACACTTACACTCCAATGAGAACTAAAGAAGACTGAGAGACCCATGCATCTCTCATACACACACACATACACAGAAGAGAGAAAAAGAAGAGACAGAGACAGAAAGACACACAGAGAGAATGAATGAATGAATGAAATGAATGTCAGCCGTGGTGTAAGGCAAGAGATAGTAGAGATTGATGTTTTAGGATCCATGTGAAGCACAGTGACAGCATTTGAAGAAAAATATGATTAATCAGAAGACTAATTATTAGCAACTAGATTTAATATAAAAATCATTGTTGACTTTGACAAAGGATGCTTCACCTGAGTATTCTGAATGAAAGAAAGACTAACTAGAGTGTATTAAAAAAATGAGACGCTGGAAGATGCTCTAGTTTCAATATAGATGATATGAAAGTTCTTTGTTCCTATGGTAACAAAAAGAAAAACATGGGGCAATGATAATCATATTTTTCTTTGGGCCTAGCAAACAAATTTTGAGGCAAAGATGTTATGATAGATTGAATTCCCTTTTCCCTGACTTTCGTCCCATCTCTTCCCCCTTTCTCCTTCTCAAGTTAATGGACCATTTTTGCTTATTATTGTTTCTCTCTCTCTCTCTCTCTCTCTCTTTTCTCTCTCTCTTGCTATGTAATGCTACTTAATCTAACAATGTTCCTCACAAGAGCTATAGACTATTAACAAAAAATATGGTACTAGGCATGAGAAATATTCTTTTGAGTTGTTGGTCAGTATAGTCCAATTAATTCTGAAAATAATGTAGGCTATTGTTGTTGCCCTTGGTTCCCTCCTCAGAGGTGGCAGTAAATCCCTATTGCTTAATACACTGAACAATTTGGATACAACATGGGGAATATTCTGTCTGGATCTAAGCAGCTTTCTTCCTGCAGTCTAGCTTCCATAGTGTCAAAAAGTCCTGTGTGAGCTGTCAAGGGAAGTAAACAGTCAGTAGTCCTCTCCATCTGTGAACTATAACAATGATCAACAGAGCAAGATAGCACTAAAGGTGCTAGAGTGGCACTCATATCTTTGCATAACCAACAGCTGTCTAGCTGGACTCAAGGCCACGCAACAGAAGGGAAATTGCACCTGGTACCAGAAACCTAGCCAACTACCCAGTGCTGGTGAGGTTATGCATCTTGGAAAAGAACTTATTGTTATCAGTTTTCTAAATAATGATAATTCTTTGCTGCATTATTAAACTTATTCTTATACCCACAGATAAGCATAGCTCTCACTCCTCTTCAAAGAAGCCTCCTTTTACATCATATTGAGACCATCATAGAAAACCACAACTGGGCCCAAAGCAGAGATTAATGGTTTGTGTGGAACACAGCCTCATTTCCAAGGATTCATGACTTAAATATTTAACACAAATAGCCCCTATATAAGGAATCTTTTCTTCCCTCTGAAACTTTACAAGCTGGATTTCCAATGTATATGTTTCAATGTTCCTATTTTACAATCATTCAGAGAACAGTCCATTAAACTCTGAGCACTCGCTGACATTTCTAGCCCAAGGTTCCAAATAGTAACACTCATCATTCCCCCCAAACCAACACAGTCAGGTTAATCATGGTAATACCCTACTTCCTCGTACCAATTCCCTTCCTAGTTTGATTTCAATTGCAGTAAAAGACACCATGACTAAAAGTAACTTGAGGGGAGAGAGTTTATTTGACTCACACATACCTATCACAGAAGATCACTGAAGGCAAGTCAGGGTAGGAACTCAACCAGGATCATAGGCAGGAACCATGGAGAAAAGCTGCCTACTGGTTTGCTCTCCATGGCATGTTCAGCTTTCTTTTTATATAACCTAGGACCACCTGTCTATGGTTTGGCTCTTCCCTATCAATCATTAATCAAAAAATAAAATAAAATAAAATCCCACATATAATAATAACAGGCCAATTTGATGGACACAATTTTTAAACCAAGATTCCTCTTCCCAGGTGATCCTACTTTTTGGCAAGTTTTCAAAAACTAACCAGCACAAGGCTCAAAAAGAAAATCAGTGGAGTGAAAAATAAGAAGAGAAGGATGGGAGAGGAAGGAAGGGAGGAGAAGGAAAGGAAGGAAGGAAGGAAGGAAGGAAGGAAGGAAGGAAGGAAGGAAGGAAGAGGGAGGGAGGGAGGGAGGGAGGGAGGGAGGGAGGAGGGAGGAGGGAGGCAGTAACAGACTGAAAAGGAAACAATAAGTTCACCCTCCATAGCTCACTCCCATGCTGGGTAGTTCTAAGTCAACTTGACCTAAGCAGAGTTATCTGAAAGGAGAGGATGTCAATTGAGAAAATACCTTAGTAAGATGAAGCTATAAGGCATTTTCTTAATTAATGATTGATGTGGGAGGGCCCAGCCCATTGTGGGTGGTCCCATTCCTGGGCTGGTGGTCCTGGGTTCCATAAGAAAGCCAGCTGAGCAAGCCAGTCAGCAGCACTCCTTCATGGCCTCTGCATCAGCTCCTGCCTCCATGTTTCTGCCCTGCTTGAGTTCCTGTCCTCACTACTTTTGATAGTGAACTGTTATATGGAACTGTGAGCGCAATAAACCTTTTCTTCCCCAACTTGCTTTTTAGTCATTCTGTTTTATCACAGCAATAGGAACCCTGACCAAGACATCACCTATCATTACATAAATGTTGTAGAGAAAGTTGCAGTACAAAAGGTGAGTTATGCAGATTTCAGAAACTTTCTAGAACTGACTCCTAAGGTGTTTTCTTTTGTTGCTTTTTACTGGAAGTTTCCAGTTCCTTTCCAATTTGACTGATAACACAATTAAAGGGGCATAAGTAACATATGAGAAGTTAGAGATGGAACCAATCAGCTTCATTTTAGAAAAATCTATATCACATTGATCACTCAAAGTCATTCTTAGTGGAATTGAAGCTACTATTTCAATAAGAACCCCCCTCCCCAAAAGCATGAGGAACTTATATTTGGGAATGAATAAACAAAAAGACAAAATTGGTAGAGTTGAACCTTGTCATACTTGTAAATATTAAATGTTAATGGATTAAATAATACAACTAAAAGAAAGTGTTTGTTGAAGTGGATTTTTAAAAAGACTCAACTACATGCTATTTACACGGAAGTATTTTATATCTGAAAGTACCAACAGATGAAAATAAAGGATATGTAAAAGGTGCACTTTGTTGTCTCTAATCATAAGACATTCTGGGTGATCATATTGACATGAGACAGTAGAACCAGAGGGAAGGAAAACATTTTAGAACAATAAAAGCAAAAAATCAAAAGGATTGCACAGCCATCCTAGCTGACTATTTCCTGAGAGTTCAAAATGTGAGCAAAATCAGACCAAACTGAAACTTCCTGTGTGATGGTTTCTCCTCAGTGGCATCCTCTCAAAGGAAAGAATTTAGCTGAGAGATAGCTAAAAGCAGAAGTGTATTTAGGAAAGCTAAGCAATGGACAGAAAGAGATGGGAGCAGGCCTACAAGAAAAGAGGGGTATTGAGTGCTGTATTATGGACTTTCAAGACAGTTTCATGAATATTTATGAGTTGTATGATATATTCATGAGAGCTTTATTTTCTTCTCCAAATCATGGTGTCCTTCTTAGGCATGCTTTCCTTAGGACAAAATGAACTCAGGCCACATACAAAGTATCCAATAATGAAGCTGGGTGTTCTGAGAATGCAGACCTCTGTGGTACGAGTGTATGTGGGGAGGGGGCTGTCAATTAGGAAAGTGTCATAGCTCTTGGGTTTCTGGCAAATATCCAAACTGTGACTTCAGGAAAGTTTAATCACAAAGGGGAATTTTGATCAGTAGGAGACACGGCTATCAAGACAGCTTCAGTTTTCCTGGGTTACATTATATCTGACCCCTTGCAAATCCAATCTCAAAACTAGGCCAACCCAGATGGAGATAATAGTTGTCATTCTTATTGGTGTGGCAGAGTAAGTAACTTAGGGAAAGGGAGTTTATTTTGGCTCACAGTTTGAAGGTCCAATTCGTCATGGCAGGGAAGGAACGGCAGCAATAGAAGTGGCCTAAGCTGCTGTGGCAGCAGTGTGAGGTACCGGGTCGTATTGTGTCCACAGACAGAAAGGAGAAGAGAGAGAGAGAGAGAGAGAGAGAGAGAGAGAGAGAGAGAGAGAGAGAGAGAGAGAGAGAGAGAAGACAGAGAGAGAGAGAGACAGAGAACAGAGACACACACAAGAAAGGGAATGCTGGTGTGTTGCTCACTTCTCCCCTTTTTCTTTTAATTTAGTAAAGACCCCAACCCATGAAATGGTGTTCTTTACACTGAGGGCAAATCTTCACAGTTAAACCTCCCCAGAAAGGCCCTTAAAGACACACC
Organism: Mastomys natalensis; assembly: GCA_021653895.1. NCBI lineage: Eukaryota > Metazoa > Chordata > Mammalia > Rodentia > Muridae > Mastomys > Mastomys natalensis. The sequence continues at coordinate 782,091 of JAJTUV010000833.1, read as the reverse complement.
TAGAGCTGTGTCTCCTACATAATTCCAAATCCAGTCAAGTTGACAATGAAGATGAACCACCACAGATATTTGAACAACAACCATGGATCATGAACTGAATGACATTTGTACATGATACCTAACAACTTAAAGTGAAAACATTATTTTCAAGTGTATGAAAGACATTAACCTCCCCCCCAAAAAAATCTAGATCTTAAAAACAAGTCTCAGTAATCTTCACATTGAAGTTTGAAATCTCTAAAAGTATAGTCCCTGAGCAAAAAAAAAAATCTAAATTAAAAAACTGCAGCAAAAAGATAGATGGAAAAAATTTAAATATCAGGAGATTAAGACTCACTTCTCCCTGCACCATGTGCCAAATCCTGGTGTCCTCAATAAGGGAAGAATGGAGAGCTATTTTAAAATGAATGGAAGTGAAAGCTTCAATGAAAACATTGACTTTGTGGGATGAAGCTAAGAAAGTCCTTAGAAATTTATAACCACAAATGTTTATAGCAGGGAAGAACAAAGATTCACAATCAATTATCTAGGCTTTCATGTTAAGAAGCGACAAGGAAAAGCAAGTCTAACCCAAAGTCTGTAAAAGAAAACAATAAAGATAAGAGTGGAAATCAGAAAACAGAAAGTTGGTAGAAACAGAAGATTAACAGTGCTGACAGTGCTGAAATTTATTTATTTAAAAAGCTTAATACAATTTAAAAACTCTCCACAAAACTGATCGAGAAAAAGTAAGAACCATAAACATTGTGATTGCCATTCAGGGGCTTAGGAAAATGGCTGAGTGAGAAAAGAGATCAGAGTTCAAATATAAGCCCGAGTTGTTACCCACAGGCTCCGGGATGCAGGCGGCAGGTTTGTAATTCACGTGTGCGCTGGTCTGCCAGTGTAGCCAATGTGGCAAGTTTTTAGCACAATGAGATCCTGTTTCAAGGGAACGAGATGCAGAGTGATAGAGAAAAACAACCATATCCTCCTCTGGTGTCTGCACACATGTATGCACCACCCCTGTTTCTCTCCCTTCCTCCTTCCGTCTCTCACTGTTGAGTTTCTGCTAGGACCAGAGCACTCAGGGAAGGCAGAACACAGTCTAGGACAGGGAATCCCATTCCATGTTCTTCAGGGCAAGAAACAGTGAGATCTGGAATGGGTGTTATGGTCTCAAATTCCTGTGTGCCCAGATGCCACAGTTCCCAGTGGGAGTTGAGAATGGGTCCAAGGGCCCACACTGAGGCTAGGACAAGGCAGAGTCCAACTTGGCTCTGAGTGAGTGCCAATATACAGAGGGGTTGGAAGAGGGGCCTTCGCCTTCTACAGGAGACTTAGGCATGGCTCTGTATGATGAAGCCCCCACCCACAGCAATCCTGGATGAAGGAGAAGGTCCTGTTTTTCCAAACTATTTTGTTCATAGCGGATGAGGAAGCATACATCTTACTTAAGGTGAACCAGAGATTAAATACTTTTTGCAGGAAGGGATGCCCAGGAAGAGAAGCTCATTGGCTAAATACTCAGGCCTACCTAGATACCTCATTAGCATGGAGAACTCTAGGTTTTTGTGCTACTTGACGTAATTGTCATGGTCCTCTTAGTGGGGTGTCATGGTCACATGTTTCAGGACAGGTAGTCTGGCCAGGAGCTGATTCTAGCACCAGCTTGTTCTCAATTATGAGATTCACGGGGTGGGTGGGGTGGGGGTCGGGTTGAATCTGCTTTGACCTTACCAGTTCTTCTGTCTGGTGGCATGGTTCCACTTGCCCAGCACCTTCCCACCACCATGCCCCCCCCACACACACACCTAGAAAATTAGGAACACAGCTCCAATTGAATGTCTCACTTTGCAGCCAACGCTGTCCTTAAACTCATAATCTTCCAGACTCAGTCTCCTGAGTGCTACGACTATAGGCATACCCAGCTATTGGATCACTTTTTTATCATTCTAGAAATTCTAAGTCAAAACATTTTAATGGGACTATCTATATCAGGAAGGGAAAAACGAACATCAGTGAAGATCGCGTAACAACCCACAACTATAACAACAAACAAACAAAATAAGTTGGTTGAGTAACAAACAAAAAGGTTGAGTAAACCGCACAATCGCAGTGTATTTTAGAGCATTCAGAGATGCATAGTTCCAGGGGGAAAAGCTTAAAATGTCAGAAAGGAAAGTTCCTTCTTTTCTTGGAGACAAGACATGAGGCTTCTCATCTGTGAGACAAGGAGCCAGAGCCATGCAGTGGGCAGCGAGTGACTTCAAGGCAAGTGTGGGTAGTGTAATAGGATAGCGTCCTTATGAAGCAGTGATACAGAGAGTTTCTACTCATCCCAGGCTCCCGTTCACAGACCTTCTCTGGTGTGTGAAAAGGATGACTAGGACATGCTGCAGCTGCTGTCACTACAGCCCTTAAAGGGGAACATAGCTGGAGGACATTATATGGTTATAAGATTTATACTAACAGAGAGTATACTCTTGACATAATGGTTGCCATGTAGATTAGACAGACAAGGGGTTATAAAGAACTGAGTTTGAATTATTTTGAAGGCATCAAAATAATTTGGTAGAGAAAAAAATGATTTTTTGTTTTTTTGTTTTGTTTTATTTACTAAACTATACTTGGATGAAAAATGAACCTGAATCTTATCTCACAGCATCTGCACCCCACCACCACCACCACACACAATGTTTTTAAGTAGATCCTAGGATGAATGTACAAGCAAGACTTTGTAACTTTGAGGGGAAAAAACCCTACAAGGTATAAAAACAATATATGGGGAAGACAACATGTCTTGAACAAGAGATAAAAAAAATCACTAACCAAAAAGAGCATAACTATACACTGTTATTTATTAAATTTTAAAACTTTTGCTCATCAAAAGTTATTAGTCATGCATAATGGACCAAGTTTATAACCTCTGCACTTGGGAGTTAGGGAGAGGATCAAGCGTTCAAGATCATACTTAACTGCATAGCAAGTCTGAGACCAGCATGTGCTACACAAGACCCTGCCTTAAAGGAAACAAAACAAAAAGAATGCACAGACAAATGGCACCACTAACTAAGTGTCCTGAAACTAGAATCTGGGAGAAAACATTTGCAATACCCATTTGTGACAAGGGACTTTTATTCAGAAGATATTTGATCTATCTATCATCTATCTATCCATCTACCCATCTAACTGTTTAGAGAAATATATAGTATAATTAAACTATGGTCCCCAAGGTTCTTACCCATGGGTCCTAAACCCTATCCAGTATCTGCCTTGTGGGCAGGCTCTGAGAATTTGATGCTTGCCACTCTTATGATTATATTATAGCATATGACAAAGGTGAGAAAATTTTGCAAAGTTAGTTAAGGCCAGTGATTAAATCATTATTAGTAACAATTCCCATTAAAAAGCTTACAAATACTGATGGAGCTGGGGCTCTAACAAATTCTATTAGGAAAAGGAGTTAAATCTAACATATTTAATACTGGATAATTTCTAATGCATGAAAGTCAATAATAAGTGATATGAATCTGCAGCAAGAGAAGTCAGAGTTATGGGTACTTCTAGGGAAAAAAATAATTGAAAAGGAACACAAGAGAATTGTGGAGGTAGCAGGCAGGTTCTATATTTTGTCTGGGCTGTCCAGGTAAATGTACTTGATAAACCTTTGCCTTCGTGTTAAATTGTTCTTCTTTTTAAAATGCTTAAGTGTTAGGAATATGGGCTTAGAATTAATGAGTATCAATAAAGTCAACATTCTTTGAAGAAGAAATCAGGAAGTAGCTGGTCCCTGGCATGGGTCTAATGAGGAAGATTTTGACGCACACATATAGAGGAGCTTATTTGTATGCAGACACAGTGCTCCAGTAGAGAGCAAGTAATCAATAATGGAGGTGAGACAAAGGAGATTAGTTGGAATAATGGTCTTCAGTAGGTGAGGTAAAGAGGAGCTAGTGCCTAGAGGAGTAGGGTGGTTTTATACAAACCACACTTCATACACAATCATGGGGAAGAGGCTGGGACTATAGCATAGATGCTGGCTCATAATATCAGAGACAGGCAATTTAAAATTCATAGTTCCAGCTTCCAGCAATCAATACTAAGCAAAGGAATAAAATAACTCTTATTTCCTTCCCTTACAAGATTGTAATGAGATTATTCATTAGGCCAGGTTGGTGAGATATTAGACCCAGTAAAAATACAAACATAATTATTGATAAGACTTGCCCTGAGATGACTTATGAAGCCAAGGGTCTCCATCTTGTACTATTTCAGAGAAAAGAGCCTGCTGGGTGGATGATTGAGTCAGGTGATTTCTCAGATGCCTATGGTTGAAAATGAACAACTACAAAAGCCTAAGCAGTGAACAGGGATGATACTGAGAGAGTTGTGCGAGTGGCTTGTCTTGTGGCAGAAACACAATACCTGACAGAAGCAACTTTAGGAAGACTTCAATATGTGGACAGTTCAAGGATACAGTCATCATGGCAGGGAGTCATGGTGGCATGTGGCAGCTGATCACATGACACCCACAGTCAAGAAGCAGAAAGCAGTGGGCGTTTATGGTCAGCTGGTGTTCTCCTTTTTACGTAGTTGGAGACACCAGCCCAAGGAAGGAAACAAATTTAGCGGAAATCTTCCCATGTCAGTTTACCTAGTCTAGTTGAACTCTCACAGACATGCACAGAGATCTGTCTTTCCCATCATTCTAGATCCTGTCAGTGCCAATATTAACCATGATAGACACCATAATTCTAATGAGACATCATTGCAGGCATGCTGTGTACTGCTAGATTTCAGATTGAGTATTGTTATAGAAGGAAGGCAGGTTTCAGAGCTGCTCATTCATGGTCATGATTGCCACGTACAGTAGGAGTGGTTGGTAGAAAGTTTCATTTCTTTAACCACAGTATAAATAAATGAATAATATACCTCTAAATAAGCATACTAAATTAACAACCTCCTGATCTTGTTGAAAGGATAAAGTGCTGTAATGCTTACAAAGTATCCAGATTAGAGTGTGGCTCTCACAGACATCCCGGTTCCTCCCAGTGTGGGCAATCATGGTGCATTAGACAGCTTTCCATCATTCCAATAAACACCTAGAGAACATTTATTTGGGTCTGTGGTTACATAGGATTCAGTTCACAGTTAATTGGCGCTAATCCTTTGGGCCTGTGGCACGGTAGCACCTAATGGGGGAGAGGAGATAGCAAATTGAGCAGTCATTTATAGAGTGTGTGGCGGGGGGAGGGAGAGAGAGAGAGAGAGAGAGAGAGAGAGAGAGAGAGAGAGAGAGAATATTCCTCTGCAATGTTATGTACCCAGTGACCCAAAGCCACTCACTGGTCTCTAGAGTCTATACCTTGAAACTTCCATCACCCCTAATAGCATCATACTGTACAACAAAGCTTTGACTTGTGGGTCTTTGAGGAATAGTTTGCTATGTAAACTACAGTATGTAGCAATTTATGACAAAAGCCAAGGATATGAGTCCAGCTGAAAAAGGAAGGGCTGATAGCAATTCAAGTGACATCAGCACATCTGAGGCCACATTTGCATCCATCTTCAGTCCCATGTGATCAACAGTTGAAAAACAATTGATTCATGAATAAAAGTTTGCTCTGAGTCCCATCCTCAGACAATGTTTCCCATCCGCAGACACACATTCAGAATTAAAGTCTGCCAAAACATTTGAACATCTGAATCTAACTTGCCAAAATTCACCTCCACTCTGAGAAGAAAGCAATCCCAATATGGTTCTACTCATAAATGTCTCCCATCAATTTTTACTATTAAATATAATCATCTAATATTATCTGACAAAAGTTCTGGACTTCCTGGCTAAGGCAAATGAAGCTAAGCACTATAAAAAACATCTGATTGTAATTAGGTTGTGTATGAGGAGAGTATCAGTAGGAAAGTTATATCAATTCAGTTACTAAACTCAAATTCCTATTAATCTTATCATTGCTCTAAAACCTATGGTCTGCAAATATTTCTCTAAAAGCAGATGATAAACATCTCTGGCTATGGGGTCCTCTTAGATCCCTGTGAGTAGCTTGTAACATCTTGTGCAGGAAAGCAAGCAGACAATATGGAATGCATAACATGTGGGCTCCAATAAAGCTTGGTTTCCCAGAAGGGATGGCAAACCACAGTTACCATGACTACACTTCACGCATAGGACCCAGGCCAAAGAATGCTTTGAAAGAAACCTGAAGATCAAGAAAGTTGGGAAGATGAGTTGATGAAGACCCTATCACACGCCTGGAACTTTCAAACTAATCCTCTTCCAGATCTGGCACTCACTTTCTGAAAAGGAGACACCTGGTCTCTAACTTCCACTGAAGAGAAAATCAGACAAACCATATCTCCAAAGCACTTCGTGTGCCTGACTGTAGCTTTTAAACTCAAATAGATTTGCAAAGCCTCTGTTTCTTCCACCGTTCTATCATGGGAAATTTAAAAGGAAGGGTGGTTACTAAACAAAAAATGTGTAAAAAACAAGAAGAGTATCTAGAAATACTTTAAATCTCCCATAATGAAGTTGTGTAGTGAAGGTCATTTAATAAGACAGAACTGCTCTGCAATCCAGGCAATGCCCCCGCTGGAGAGCACAGAATAAAATCATCTCCCAACAGAGCCATCACTGGTTTATGCCAACGGAAGACTGTTGCTGTAGTTGATTGATTTGTTCTAATCTCCTGGGTAGCAGAAGTTCCTCAACACCCACCCCAATGTTCTGGATTCTCAAATGAAAGACTCACACATGCAGCCTTATAGTTAATATGCTTAATTAGCTCAACAGCTGGGCCACTCCCAACCTTCCACATTGCTAACTACTCCTCTCCAATACTCCTGAGTTATTGCTTACTACTAAAATCTATATTCTATCTTTGCCTCCTCTTGCTGCTCTCAAACCCAGATCTTATTCCTTTTGTGGCATGGTGATTCCAAATCCTTCCTTTTCACTTGGTTCCCTTGCCCGGGAAATCTAAAGTCCCACCCCTGTCTTGCTGCCCAGCCATTGGCCACTGGCAACTTTATATACCAATTAGAATTAACTGTGGACAGGGACCTACAGCAGTGTCTGGCATGTGGAATTCTTGTGTAATATTTTGGGAACCCAATTAAACATAATACAACTGTTAAATCAATTCCACGACAAAAGATGGCAAGGATGGATACAGTAGTTTCCAACTTCTGCAAAAATTCCCCTACTCTCTCAGCAGGAATGTCTCCTTTCTGTCAGGGTACTGGTGTTTGCTTTCATTTTCTTTTTCTCTGAGGAAAATAGCAATGTGTGGATTTATCCTCCACCTGTTTCCCTGGGAGACTTCCTTCTCTGAGATTGGCCTATGGAATTTGAGACTCAGCACAGCCCCCCTTCCACTGACCTCAGTAGGATGAGAATTATCTGATAGTGGTGTGTCGTGCTGGGATCTACCTGGAGATCTGTGTGTGGTGGTTCAGTGAATACCATCCCTGTACCTTCCACTTGACAAGATATAGATCCCAACAGCTACCTAACAAATCATTGTTCTTCTAGAAATATCAGACAGTGGTGAGTATGATTTGCAGATTCAAGCGTACAAAGCCAGCTTCCTTTCAGTTTTCTAGGTGGTGTGCGTGTTGGGGTAGGACAGTGTGACAAAGAGTGGTGGCAGATAAAAATAGGAGAGTTCCTGTCACTGATCATGTCACTCTGGATCCATCCCATCTATTCTGTTATGGGAAAAAAATGAATAGCTCTTTAAATACCAGAATGTATGTCATAAACACACACAGTCTTATCTCTCAGATAGAAAGAAACGAAAGGAAGTAACTCTTGTGTTCCAGTTTTGTTTCTGTTGCTGTGATAAAGCACTGACAAAAAAGAGCTTAGAGGAGAAAAGCTTTATTGCTGCTTATAATTTCAGATTACATTCTATCATTGTGGCAAAGTTAGGGCAGGAACTTCAAACAGTTCCTCACATCACGTTCTCAGGACACCAAAAATGGAAAAATGAATGCATTCATGCTCAACTTGTTTTGCTTGCTTATGCTTAGCTAAGTTTCTCCTGTTTTCATGTAGTTGAGAACATGTAGTTCTCATGTAGGGAATGATGTTATTCACACCTGGGTGGATCTTCTCATATCAAATTAACTTAATTAGATAATACCCCATAATATCATGCACACAGGCCAACCTGATATAGATAATCTGCCATTTAGATTTTTTTCCAGGTAATTGTAGGTGATTGTCAAGTTGATATTGAAAGTTAACCATCACATCTTTGTAGCCCTAGAATCCAAAAATGTGTGTTGAGGAGTAAAACGTAAGTATTATAGGTACCAAGGACACTTCCTAATGCCGTTCATAACTGGAAATCAGCATCAGGCTTAGCCTATCTCTAACTGAAAGTCTTCCTTGTAAGGCTTCCCATTCATAAAGAGTGATGGCTCCCATCCCGTTGGTCCCTTCTAGACTTGACACCCTTTGATTCTACATGAAGGCTACTATTCTTAAAGCTCTTGTGTCCCAGGACTTCTTGGCCTTAGGAGATATGTTAGAGGCTTGGCAGGTAGACACAGACAGGCTCATGCCTTCCTTTATTGCTCACCTCTTCTATTTTCTTCACACACTGACACAAGACTGCACCAGCTAGAATGCTTTTTCCTGTTTGAAGGTCTCTGATAGATCATATGGTGGGGTAAGATGAGTAGGCAACCAGAAAGGTGACAACTTGAAATGCAGATGTCATATTATAGTTGTGGAAATGCCCTCAGATACCTCTTTCCCCATGGGAATTTTCTCCAGACAATTCTTTTCGTTGGAGCCTGGTCTACTGGTGTGCTGCTGGCTTCTTTCCTTCTGTGACCTCAGTCTCCCTGCTTAGGAAAGGGCAATTGTATTTCTCAGTGCCATGCTTAGCAGTTCTGAATCTGTAAGCATTAAGCCACAGGGTCCATAACAGTGCACAGCATAGCAGTATGCTTACTTGTAACCACTGAGCAAAGACCAAAATTTGAGTAAACTGTCAGACATGTTAAATGATACTGATAGGATAACATAAAATGCAGTCATGGTTAAATGAGAATTGGCTTGACCTAATATCACCTGCTTCTTATAAAATTAGAAGCCACCAAAGGTCATGTTTCAGTTTTTGATAGCATCTAACATTAGTGCAATGTATAATAAGCCAAAAGATTTCTAAAGGAAAGTGGGAGCAGAGACTAGTTCCCTGAATTAATTGGATGGATCGCTCCGCAGTTTGAACCTGATGTGAGTGTGCCCTTAGACTGCATGGTGAGAAGCAATTTGTCTAGGATTGAAGTTCACCACTCAGGATGATTAATGTATGACCCATTTACAGGAAGGGAGCTTCCTCTCCTGTGCCATTTGTACTTCTAATCAAGTGTCCAACACATGGGAGAGTTACCACGATTCTATAGCATTCACAATGCTTAACCTCAACTTCTCCATTTAAGACAAACACTACTCTTTTTAAAAATATGTATTTCTGTGTCATATGTAGGTCGCATGTGTGTGGTGCCTATGCTCAAGGACACATATGCATTACTTGTGCATGCATGTACAGAAGTTACAGGAAGACATGATGTGTCTCGGTGTCTCTTCACTTTTATCTGTCTATCTGTCTATCTATCTATCTGTCTATCTATCTATCTATCTATCTATCTATCTATCTATCTATCTATCTATCTATCTGAGACAGATTCACTGAACTAGAAGCTTTCTATTTCAACTAAGTTAAGTGAGCTCTCAGAATAATACACCTGTCTCCATCCCTCAATGGGTTCTGGAGATTTGAACTTGGGTTCTCATATTTGCAAACAAGTGGTCTTAGCTACTGTGCCATCTCTCTAGGCCATAAATACATCTCATTTGATATTAAATGGAATATAGGTTTTCATGACCTTGATTGCCAGGAGCTAAGGACTGATGAGCCACATTTTCTACCAACCAGAGGAAGTCTTCAGAGAGAAGCTGGGATAGGAATTTCCCTATAAGTAGGCAATGTTGTTACTAAAGAGGAAGTACTGAGGATATTTACAACTCTAGGGTAGAAATGTGTGTAGCATTTTCTCAAGATTTACAGAACTCAATGCCTTCTGCAAGACTTGGGACCACTTGTGTATATATCTGGTAGAGAATTTTCCATCTCTGATGACAAATACAGCCCTTGAGAAAGAAGAAATGGGAAATCAGTGCTCCATTCTGGGCTCTGGAGACACCCATTGATTGTACTGCCAAGCTTAGCAGTGGGGCCCCCAGAAATAATTAATTCCACCACGAGAATACACAGAACAAATGAAGGCTAAAATTAATCAAAATCTGAGCTGAGGTTCAACCAGGCAGCACAGGACTTCACAGGAAGGATGTAAATGTTATTATTAAAGTTCACATCAAAATTGGCAGAAAATTAAATCAGAATCCAGAGAGTGGAATTGGTGTCTGAGAGGCCCAAAGCTTGGGGTGGGGAGCTCAGAAGTCCTGCCCCCAAAGTCAGAATTGATAGTCAGCCCATATTGCTACAGATAGTGTTTAGTAAGAAAACTCTCAAAGCTTTGAATGTATGCTACTGGGAGTCTCATTTGATTTCATCTTTGGGGATTTTGAGACAATATCGTGATATGTAGCTGGTCTTGATTACATGATCCTCCTGCCTCAACTTCCTGAGTGCAGGAATTAAAGGCCTGTATCATTAGGAGCATCTGGTGTGTGTGTGTGCTAGGAATGGATTTTAGGATTTTTTTTTTTTTTTGAGTCTGGGTCTCTCACAGAACCTGGATGTCACTGTCTAGCTAGATATGCTGGCCAGTGAACCTCCAAGGTCTTCCTGCCTCTGCTTACTTGGTGCTAGGATTACAGGTGCACACTGCTAGGCCCAGCATCTTGGGCAGGTTCTCATGTTTCTCTGAAAAGCATTCTACAGAACTAACCATCTTCTGAGTCCCCTTGGTTTTTCTTTTTATTTCCTACAAATACATAATGTAATCTTTCAAACATACTACTGGAAAGATTGATCTTTGAGATCCCAGGCCTTCAAAGTCCAGAAGAGAAATTACAGGCATTATCAAAAAAAAAAAAAAAAAAAAACAAAGCAACAAAAAAAAACAAACCTACTAATACCAATACCAATTTTGAGGACAGGAACTAGTGTGTTTAGTTTGTCCTTGAAGCACTGGCTTTGCCCCAGAGAGGTCTTTAACTCCTAATTGTGAAGAAACAAACTCAGTCAAGGACTTCATAAATCAGAGGAAGGCAACATTTTACTAGACTGTAGATAAGTTCTCAGGCTCATCAGGTAGCACAGTTCTGTGACAGCTCCGTAGCCTATGTTAAAATGGTCTAAGGAGCTGGCCCTGAGCAGACCACAGTCTTCATAAGTAGAACACTTCAGGGCTTCCCACTTCTCTCCTGCTCACCTTGCTGGCTCAGGAGAGGCTAACCTGCGTTGGCCAGATTGCATTCATAAGCCCCGCCTTCCTGGCTGCTTCTGGTCAATGACCATGACCAAGTGGTTCTAGAACACCTGTGCCAAAGAAGCAACAGAGCAGACCTGAGGATAAGGGGGATCTCCAGTGGTTGTCTTTGATTTCATTGTCTCCCCAAAGCTTTACAGTGACTCTTCTTTAGTGCTAAAGGCACTCTACCTTCTACTACAATGGATCCAGCTACTACTACAGCTGTCAGGTCTCTTCCCTAACTCCCCAAGTTTCTATCTGCTACTTTCCAACTTCATCCAGTCTGACATGCCAGAGAAAGAAGTGCTTGTGTATCAAGGCAGGCATAACTCATGAACCTGTACCTTTGACTGGGATAAAATTAGGTACACACAGACCCCCATGGCATGGACACGTCTTGTTCTGCCCCATGTCCACATTTCTAAAGCTAGCTACCAAAATCCATTCCCTTATTTGGGCACTTCCTTATGCCAAGCTTATTCCTGAGACTGACCAAGGTCTAGCTAGTAAAACACCAGAGACCAGAATTCAAAATTCATTATTTGGTTCATCTGTCCAATCAGGACTTTCCAACAGCACAGACTTCCTCTTTACTCCTTAAAAACTACTCCTGCAGAGCCACCTGTTGCTGTCTTTGCTGGATCCAGAGGCATACCCTGCCCCATGCACAAGTGTGCTACACATTTGTGTCTCCAGAGTAACAAAGTCTCCTCTATGCTGAGAATTTGAGAACTTGATATCTGAGTGTATTTTGATTTGGACAAAGCAAGCAACAATTAGTGATTTTAATATGCAATACAGATGCAAACAAAGGCAGCGATAAATTTGTTACTTACATTTTAAGTTTAATTAGTTAAAAATTTTCTCAAAAGAATATCACATTTAAAATAAGAGAGAAAACATTTTATATTTACACTCATGGCTGGAAAGATGGATCACACCATGCTTTTGCAAAAGACCTGAGTTTATTTTCCAGAATTCAGTTCAGGGGCCCAGAATTCAGTTCAGGGGGCTAAAACCAATTCCAGGAAATCCAATGTCCTCTGTTGACCTCTCTGGCTAACTGCACACATGTGATGCATATAAACACACACATTCAACCACGCATACTTATACATTTTAAAATAAAGAAATCTTTTAAAAAGAAACCAGCATTCACATACCATGTGTCACTGAGCAGTGTTGTAAAAATACTTAAGACAATTGTACCTAGTATTCCCTAATGTTGGCAATTATCACCAGCTTAGCTTTCCATGGGAAGTGAAACAAGATGTTGTGACTTGCTCAGGAGCATGCACAGTCTGTGATGTTAGATTCACCCAGAACAATTCTAGAAGTCTTACCTCTGGCATTCTACAGTGGCCTGTGTCAAGCCTGATCAATGATAACCACCTCACCAACTGTAAATCTTGGCTTGTTTGTCTAATTCCAATCTCCTCTTTGGCACTGCTCATTTGTGCCTGAACTTGTGCTTCTTACAACTTACTCCAACTGTTAAGCTTGAAAAGAACAAACCCATGGACACTGCATCTGGACTGCATCCATCTGGCTGATTCTGCAATAGCTTAAGGCTATATGCATATGGGAGAGAACATTTTATTTCTCTTAAAAAGTATGTATTAACTAATTTTATTAATACTGATGTTTTATTTTTAATTATTTATTTCATTTTATAAGTATGGGTGTTTTGCCTACATGTATGTATGTGTGCTGCGGGTGTGCTGGATACTCTCAGGCATCAGAGGGTGTCCTATGCCCTGGAACTGGAGTTAGGGATGACTATGAGCCACCACAGGGGTGCTATGTACTTAATCCTGGTCATCTGCAAGAGTGAGTGCTCTCAACCACTCTTCAGTCCCAAATAGAGATATTTTATTTTAATAAGTGAAAATTTACTAGTGGAATTAAAACCTCAAAGGAGGTAAGGTGATGCTACTCAAAGCCTCTCTTTAGAATCAAGATGAACATACATACATACATACATACATACATACATACATACATACATACACACACACATACATACGTGTGTGTATGTGTGTGTGTGTGTATGGGATGTGAGTAAACACTCTAAAGAACTACAGGAAAATTAAGAGCTCAGATTCTATAGTGCTGTCCACACAATGGGAACCTGATTTTGAGTCTCAGCATCAACATAAAATACCAGGTGTGATGGCAAATACTGAGCAGTTCAGCTGTGGGAGGCAGAGGCAGGAAGATCCCTTGCCTGTAAGTCTTCTTGCTCTTTAATCAGTCTGAGGTCATAGGGAAAGAATCTCTCTCCAAACAACAAGGCAGTTTGCTTACTGAAAAGAAAGTTTGGCTGGGTAGTGGTGGCACATGTCTTTAATTCCAGCACTCAGAAGGCAGAGGCAGGAGGATCTCTGTGAGGCCAACCTGGTCTACAGAGATAGTTTTAGGATAACCAAGGCTACACAGAAAAAAACCTTGTCTCTAAAGATTGTTATTATTAATAACAATAACAATAAAAATAAATTAAATAAAAAGAAAGTATGTGGTATGGAAGCAGGCCTCCTATTGTGGTAGATAAGATAGTACCAGAGACCAGGTTTCCCACTCCAATGGGACCAGACAACACTCTGGTATCAGGCTTTCCACTGTAGCATCCTCAGAAAACCTCAGAGATACCAAGGCTACAGAGACAAGTGTCTCCCATGTTCCTCTCTGTTGCACAGCACTATGTGGGATCCTTTAGATCCAGGAGGATCTGTGAAGTCCACCTTTCAACCTAGCATAGCTATATCCAACAACTATATCTCTTATCCCTGTTTTCTATTACTTGGTTTCCACTCTTGCATACATGTCTCACGATCGTTTTGCTTTTGTCTGTATACTGCTCAGCTGGGTTAGGACTGTTGTTTCTGATCCTCTGGTTTACTGCAAGGATTTCTTCATTACATTCTTCAGCTGCATTTCATGCACTCTTACCTTATTCCAAATGCTTTGACTTCTTTCTCAGTCCTTATCCTTTCCTCTTCCTCTTCCACTTCCTCTTAATTATCACCTCCATAGTTTTGTTGTTGTGGTTGGTTGGTTGGTTGGTTTATTTTGGGGGTTTTGGTTTGGTTTAGGTTTTTTTTTTTTTTTTTTTTTGTCTGTAAAATATGTACATCCTTGAAGTGTCTGAGCCTTCCCTTCCCAGCTTCTTTACACACCTCAGTATTTGCCTTTTCAAAGTTCATCTAATACTTAATCTTTATTCTTACCCGCCCCATCTTTTCTTAAATTTTAATTATGAGTATGTGCTTATAGGAATGTGTGCACATGAGTGCAGTGTTCATGGGGGCTAAAAGAGGGCGTTGGATCTCTTGGAGCCAGTTACAGGTGATTGTGATCCGCCCAATGTGGGTGCTGGGATCTGAACACGAGTCTTCTAAAACAGCAGTATGTGCTCTTGTCCCCTGATCTGTCAAGCTCCTCCCTATCTTTTCAAAATCAATCTTATACTTACTTCTTATCCTTGCCCACTCTACTTCTCTCTCACTTGTAATCTCATTAGCAAATATCTGAGTATACTCCACACCATACTTCTTCTTTTTTTTTTTTTTACTTCAGAGCTGAGGACCGAACCCAGGGCCTTGCGCTTGCTAGGCAAGTGCTCTACCACTGAGCTAAATCCCCAAGCCCTACTCACCATCCTTCATTATTTATCCTCCAACAAATATTGAAGTTCAAGGGAACACAGTTATTAACTAGCTACCATAGCAATTGTATGGTGGTGATATCAAACAGCTGCTGTTGCTATCCCAGTTCATATCCTATTCAGGGAGTAGAATAGAGCTGACACCAGGTATCCAGAGCCTGAGATCTGAGCAACTATTTTCTGAAATATATATTCAACACATCCAAGTTCCCCAGGAATATGGGGGATACTTCAACTGAAGGAACATAGTTAATAAAAATAAATAAACCAAGCAAAGAACTAATACCAGATGTGTAAACCCCAATGTAGTAACATAAGAAACACGAAAAACTAAGACAATATCACTCCTCCAAAAATTATTAACCCTACTGCAATGAAATCTAGTGGGAGTCAGTAAGATAAAATTCTAGAGAACACAAAACATTTTTTTTCCTGAAGAGTTTATTTGAAACGGAATAACTTTGAATCAAGCCCTGACAACAAAGAAGCTGAAGACGTGGGCGTTGGGAAAAAAATCACATTCCACAGAAGAAATGGACCAGTGACATGCCTTTGCTGACTCAGTGGCCATTCTGGGCACAGCAGCCAAAGGGACCCCGTGAAAACATAAGCTGGCTTACCCCCACCCCCACCCCTCTGTTCACAGCTGTACAGACAATGACTTACACTCACATTTGAGTCTGGACACTATACCATCCCATCATATTCCCTACAGTCCCAGCCCCTCCTCCTCACACCCTTCCTCACTGGCTGTAGGAACCCAGGACAGGATCTTCTCATGCTTTTAGCTTGAATGATGTTGTGAATCCCAAGGGCACTGCAACAGCTGCAGGTAGAGGGAATAAGATAACACTCACAAAAGAGATCTGCTTCACAGATCGCTCCTGCAGCCATCAGAAACTCCCACCCCTTGGTTGCCAGACCAGACCAGACCAGACCAGACCAGACTGAACTACTCTAAATTCAGAGGTCAAGAGCAAAAATTATTTTATCTAATGATTTTTCTTTTACAATTTATACCCTATTGGTGGAATCATATAAATTCAACTTAATTAGGATAAATGGATTTTTTTAAATGATAAGAACACACATTACTGACTATTTTTGAAAAATAAATTTGCAGTTTTCTCACATATTAACTAGCCTTGGGGTAACATTATGTTGACTAATAATATCATTAAGAGGAGCAGCTAAAATAAGGAAAATAAATCCTTTACATTTATTCACGTTTATGAACACCAGCTGCTTCATTTCTTCCAGAGGTTTGAGCTTCTATTTGGTGACATTTTCTGTTAAACCCAAAGCATTTTAGCATTTTTTCTACCTGAAAATGCTTTAGCTGGATGTAATGGCACAATGTTGTAATCCCAGCATTTAGAAATGCTGGGGCAGGGACTGCCTGGGCTGCACATTGAGTTCAAGACCAACCTAAGTAATGTAATGAGAACCTATCTCAAAATAAAACATAAGTAGAAGACTTGGCTGTAACCCAGAGGTGTAGTGCCTGTCTAGCATGTGTAAAGACCAGAAAATAACAGACAAGAAAGCCACCACGAAAGTTTAGATTCTTACCCATTGAGGTGTATAACCTAAGGATTTTGACAAATGCAAAATGTCATGAATCACTATTATCAAACCACCCAGAATAGTTTTATCATGCTTTAAAAATAAGACCATGCTGTATCCATTTATCCTTTTCTCCACGAGATTCCTGCAAAACCTGATCATTTTAATAGTATCATGGTTTGTTTTTTCCATGAAGTTAGAATTGTATGACATAGTTAATCTCATGCATCGACTCTGACTCGCCACATGGTTTACAGATATCTGGCTGAACATTATTTTGGCTTTATCTGGGACTTGCTTCTTCATGCAAAGCTGAGCGTCAGTCAGTGTTGGAAGCCTGGATATAGAGTAAGAAGACTGAGCAAGGCCTCATTCTCTCCCATAGACTGTTTCTTCTCAAGCTTAGGACGTAAGTCTCCTCTCTTCAGTCTTGAATGTGGGGTGGAGCCGCACCACTGACTCTCCCAAGTCCTCATCTTACTGACAAAAAATATATTTCTCAGCCCCTGAAATCATATTATCGGGCTTATAGTAAATCTTTACACATATACCATACTGACTATTTTTTTTTACTGAATATCCCTAATGCATACAATATAAGACCTTTATACGTTGGCTTCTTTCACTTAAAGTATGTACCTAAGTTTCCTTCATGCGTTTCTGTTGCTTTATAGTTCTCCCTCACTCTCTTTTTTGGACTTTAGGTATTGAACTCAGAGTCCTGAGCATACTAAGAATGTGCTCTATCACTAAGCCATTCCTTATGCTCATTTCTGTTTATCTCTAAGTCATCTTCCATTGATGTACTATGAATGTACTACCACCACTCATTCACCTTCGGAGGGTATCTTGGTTGATTTCATGTTTCTGAATCGTAAGTGAAACTGCTTCAGAAATTCATGTGCATATTTTCATGGGAACACATACTTCATCTCACAAGTAAATACCATGGAGTGTTGATGGCTAATGACAGGATATGTAACTTGGCTGGATCCTCCGGTAGCAGTATATGAGCCTTTTAAAGAGTCATGAAACTGTCTTCTGATATGACTGCACTATTTATTTCCATCGATAGTGATCATCATAAGTTTAAAAATAATTTTATATAAAAATTGGGGTCAATAGTTGTAGCAGTAGTTGGTCAATCCTCTCTAATCTCCCCAGCAGCATTCCTTGGCACCCACCCAATATTCTGAGTTCCCAAATGAAACACACACACACACACACACACAAGTACACACACACACACACAACACACACCTTAAATTTAAATATGCCTTAATGGTTCAATGGTGGGACACTCCCTGACTTCCACATTGCTAACATCTCTTCTCTGATACTCCTGAGTTATTACTTAGTAAAATCTACATTCCATCTTTGCTACCCAAGACCCAGTGGGGGCAGGGCCTGGGGCTGCTCTTTCCAAACTCTTATGTGATTGGTTCTCTCTTCTGCAGCTCTCGAGCTCTTTTCTCAGCTTTGTATCTTATTTCTTTCCTGGCAAATAGTGATTCCTCTTCGTCTCTGCTTCCCTTGCTCATGAATCCTAAAGTCCTGTCTCTGTCTCCCTGCACAGCCATTGGCCACTGGCAACTTTATTTACCAATCAGAACCAACTGGAGGCAATGACCCTCAGCATCTTATATGTGGGATTATCATGCAATTTTGGGAACCCAAATAACATAATACAAGCACTAAACCAAATCTACAACATTTCCCCTTTTCATCCATTAAAAAGGCCTTTTCTCTCAAATATATAATGAACATAGTTATAACAGCTATGTAAACTATAAGGTATGATAAACACTAATAATGTTCATTCTATCAATTTTCTCAATTTAGGTATAACTCTCAAACATCTATCATAACTTAAAGAGTTTACAATTCTATACTTAAATTATGTTTTGATTTTAACTTGCATTACCATCTGAAAACCATCCTTTCAAATCTACATCATCTTCCTCAATGCTAAACAACTTAAATTTGATTATGAGACTATAACTAGTGTTCAACCCCATCAGAAATCTGAGAATGAATTAAATTTGCCTGAATATATACGAAGCAGAAAAATATAGTTTCCAAAACTTAAACAAATTGCAGAGATGTCCGATTACCTGGACAGTCCCCTATTCTTCAACACATTGGAGCATCTATCTTCAGCCTTCTGGCCCAGAACCATCTGACATACCTTAAGTGAAGCAGAAATTGTGAAGGACTAGCTAGATAAGAATGTTTTAAAACCATTATGCCAAATTCTAGGTGAGTTTACACATAGCACTTAGAATCATGCATAGTACCAGCTGTCATCATTAATTGTATTTTTAAGTTAACCGCAAAATATGCACTATCACTAGGTACTACTAATTAAATAGTTATCATTCAGGAAAACTTTATATCTAATCAATAGGGCAAACATAAATGACAGCTATGCATTATGCATGATTAATACACATTGTAACTGAAATGAATACAAATTAGTATGGATTTTTCTGTATCCTTGTAGCCCAAAGAGAAAGATGTAAATATTAAGGCTCACTGGGGATGTCAAAGTAATAACTTCACATGAGTAAGCAAGTGAGAGGCATACTTGTTTCTGTTCCAGGCACAGGTTGTTAATACTTTTTAAACTAGAAGGTATAAATATGTTCTCCAAGAGTCATAAAAACCTTTTAAATCAGGTCATGGGAAGCATGTGGGAAAAGAATGTGTTTCTTTTTTTAGAGACATGACCTTTCTGATGACTCTTCCTAGGAGATTTTTTTTTTTTTGGTCCAAAAGAATGATACATTTAAGAGATCAATAACTAAGTTATATGTGGCACTTCCTAGTTTACGAAGAAATTTTCACAAAAAAACGTTATCTCATTTAATCTTCCAGATGTCATAGGATCTGCACAGGACACCTATGTAACTTTTCTACTTCAACATATCCAGTTAATGGTAGATGCAGACATCAGTACCATATATTTCAATGGCAAGCTTAATACAGCCCAACACTCCAACACATTGCTAATGCAATTAACAACTAAGAATATTCCTCAGATACTGACAAGAAGACACAGTAACAAAAATACAAACAGGTTTAAGCAGGTGGAGTGTTACCAGAAGTCTGGGCACAGCATGGAGTTCTAGAGACCTGCAGGGGCTGTAACTTAAGAGGAAAGAACAGCAGCACATATCAGAGGAAAATACAAGCACATTTTTATGCAACTGCATCATATGAGGATACACAGAAGAAGATAAATAGAAGAGATGGGGCGTGATGCAGAGCCCAGCATGGGAAATGACTAAGAAGACAAAGGAGGGTAAAAGGAAAACACAAGAGAAAAAAAATCACACAGAAGAACAAACAAAAACCACAGTATCTGCACATAAACATTTAACAAATGCTTCCAGATGTACCACTTGATACACTAAGAGGTTAGTACTGAATCTGTATTCAGATGAGGAAACAGACAGGGAAGTAACAAACTGGTCATAAGGCTTGTAAAAGATGATAAAATATTTAGACTAGATTGACTGACACCGGAATTTTCCCTCTCAGCATCTCTGAGAATTTGGAACAGTGTGCATGTAATGTACACTATACTGGAAAACTGTCATGTGCTATTTAAGCCCACTGAGAAGCTGGCTTTGGGAGTGGAATTGCCTCCTTGCCCATTTCAGACTCTAGCATGTTTGTTTCAAAGTGTCCTCCAAGATTTCTTATCTGGGAGTGGATAGGTTCCTCTAACTCTGTGTGAAAAAGAGGAGAAGAGCAAGACAACTCAAGAGCAAAAATGTATCCTTGAGAATAGCTAGAAAGTGAACTATCTCTACTATAGGTTCCTATAGTTTATCTCATAATATAAAGGTGTCTACAGTGGGAAAGAGAAGTGAGAAGGTCAGCCATGAGATGCTCATCCATGGAGAGAGAGATCAAAGAGACCCCTGTAAAACATCTTAGGGAGATGTTCCCAAAGGTGTTTGGAGCAACTAATTGATGGTGCTTTTCTTTCTTCTCTGTCTCTGTCTCTCTCTCTCTCCCCCTCTCTCTCATTCATCTATCTATCTATCTATCTATCTATCTATCTATCTATCTATCTATCTACATTTATCTATTATCTATCTTTCTATGTATTTATCTGTCCATTCTTTTACTTTGGCTTGCTATATACTTGAATTCATTCAAAACTGCAAGCAGGACTATCATAGATTAATTTCTGGACTCTTTATAGGACAATGTATGGAGGGCAACCATCCTGCATGGAGGATGGTTAGGGTAAATCACAGGATAATGTGTTAATTCCATGAACAGATGCCAGAGAGTACATTATACCAAGGTATCAGGAAGGCAAGATATCAACATTGATATAGCAATCTCTGTACTCTGATAAAAATGGAGAAGTAGGTTAGAAATCAAAGTTAGAGATAAACTGTTGTCTCCAACCTTGCAAATCCATTGCCAAGATTTCAACATGATAGCTTCATATTGAAACATCTTTCTTACATTAGCAACTTTGTGGAATGGAAGATGGATTGCCTGTGGCTGCAGTATTCAGTTATAACATGTTGTGGTCAGGAACAAAAGCTCAAATAGACTCCTAGTTTTCAATTTTACACATCACTTCTGGAAGCAGGATGTATAATACACCAGATACACACAACACACACACAACAACACACACACACACACATAAATCTTGTTCATTTAGTTGTAAAGTCTACTAATTTGCTCAATCAAAAGAAGTTTGAAATTGTTCATGGTTCTTGATTTTTATCTGTTTTTTTTTCTGTCTTGTCTATATTCATTAATTTTTCCCTTAGTAATTTGGTGCAAAAAGCTTCTATAGTTTCAAAATCATCCTACTATATGAGATCGTAGTCAAAAGAAACATTATCTAAATTATTTATGTAAGGATTCACTCATTCAATCAATAAATATTGATTGGCTCTAAAACAAAACAATAGAAAAGGGAAATAATCTAAATCTGAGATAATTGAAACATCTGTAGTAAAGAACTATGTCTGGGTTTGCTCAGACTGGGGCTACTAGTCTCAGGTAATGCTGATTTCCATGTAAAATTGCAGAGAGAAATCCTCCCAGACTTTACTGGAAGCCGTGGTAATATTTAACGGTGTGCTTTCTTTTTACAGCTTTCAGAGAGGCTTTGCACACACACAATCCAGTCCACAAACCTTCTGAGATACTACAAATTGTTCAAGTCTATAGAGAAGTAAAAACTAATCAATCAGTTATAATTATGGCTGTAGTAGAAAAAGCCTGAGCCAGACATTACATAAATTTGAGTCTGCTTCCTGGAAACAACCTGACAATTACGTGTGGCACTGAACAAGTGAGGAATCATGACTTTTTTTTTTTTTAAAGCCAAGAAAATGATAAATGTTCCAATCATGTCTGGAACAAAGTCACAGTTCAATTAGGAAGACTTTTTGGTTTTCCAAATTAGGGTGAGGCAAAACAGAAAGACTGAAAGTTATGGGGTCCTGAAAGGACAATGAGTCTTTCACCTCTGAGTCACTGATCAACTTTCAGTGATGAGTTGATGCCTCTCGTGAGATGTAAACCAGAAATTCCCACAGTGGCGAACAAAATGGTTCAGCAAATGGAGGTGCCTGCTACCAACTCTGACTGCCTGGATTTTATCTCCAGGGTTCACGTGACAGAAGGATAGAACTGATTTCCAGTAATTGTCCTCTGACCTCCATACATTCACATGTGTGCTATGGCACGCTTGTGTCACACATGTATACACACAACGAACAAATGGAATGTAAAAATAAAAATATAAGCAAATTAGCATCTGCTTAAGCCATTTATCCTTTTCCAGCTACAAACCTAAGAATTCACCAGAAACAATCCCAACCACTGTACAGTAACAGAACACATTTTAAACCCTTTGTGCAACCCGCATGTTACCTGAGGGTTGTTTTATCAGCATGTAATCCCACACACCTCCAGGGTTATATGCTGCAATCTCAAAAGAGCATAATGGGAAGATTTTTTTTTTTTTTTAACTTTTTGGCAACATTTTTTACTGGATTAAAAAACAAACACAAAACAAAACAACAACAACAACAAAACACACAAACTGGGAGCTGGGGAGCTGGCTCAGTGGCCCAGTGTTTGTTTTGAAAATGTGAGGACTTGGGTTTGATTCTCAGAATCTATGCTGTTTTAAAAATATAGACATCATGGCATGCTTGCAATTCCTTCTGGGCAGGTAGAGACAGGTAGCTTTCTGACCAGTCGACCTAGCCTATTTGGTGAGTTCCAGGCTCGTGAGAGACTCTGTATAAAAATAAAATAAAAAACAAAAACAAAACATAAACAATGTTTAAGGAAAAACAACCTAGATTATCCTCTGACCAATACACATGTACACATATATATACACATGCATGCACTCACACAAGCATACATATACTCACAAGCACATACACACTCATGCACACTCACTCACACACAAACACACAGCATGTATCACAATCTATTTTTATAACTCAACTCTTATTTCTGTACCTGAATAGCTCTTAATTCTTATTTATCAGCCCGCTGAACTGTTCCTTTTTTAGAGACAGAAATACTATCTCCAAATTTTTGGCTATCCTTCTTTTTAAAAGTCATGGCTTGCTGAATGAAAGCAGCTAAATTTTTATTAAGTTCAATGTCATTTACTTCAAGGATTAACTCATCTTTCTGGGCTTGAAATACAGAACAAGCAATCCCCGCCCTCATCTAAACCCAGCAGATGTATTTTTCACCCAAGACATTTCAATTTTCAACAAGACTGATTCTCCTGAATAATGATGCTGATGGGCACATGAGCATACACAGACTTAATGAAAGCCCAGTGTGACACTCCCGATTGAGTTCTGGTCATGACTGCAGGTAGTGGGAATGATAGCCCATTCCTTTCTATCCCTTATATTTTTCAAATAGGAGCCTCTTAGTTTTGCTTTCCAAGGAGACAAAGCTCCATCTTGATGTGATTAGAGTTCACGGGCTGTTCACCACAATGGTATGCCCCATCAGAGAACATCCATGTTCTCTAAACTGTTGACAACCTGAGTGCTCAATGGGGGTCTTCCTCTTCATTTTACAGTAGAACTGGGCAAGCTGGCTTAGTAATAGATTCTATTTTAGACAACGTTCTTGGATTAGACTACAAAACATCTGACCCAAAGTGTTTACGTCTTAGAAAGATAAAACCAGAAATCAAATAACTAGACAGTATGAAAAGCAGAAATCATTTGAACCTTAGAACCTTCAATGTGAAGGTAGTCAAGAAATCGCTTTTCTTCCAATTTTTCTCTGATATCCTTTCAACCTTTTCTTTACAGTCCATGTTTCTTCACACAGTGGTAGACATGGCTACCAAACTCTATATCCTTTATTATTGAACAGAATTAGAATTTGGTTGTGATCTAGTGTCCAGTATCTCACCCTATGTATGTAGCCTGAGGGTTACCATCATGTAAGAACATGGCAGACCCACTTATTCATACAAATGTAAATGTGAGGGTGTAGGTGCCCAAAGAAGGCAGTTATTGGAATGTGATCCCACAGTAGTCGCTTAATAATTTAACCAAATCAGAGACCCGGTGTTAGAGCTGCAACTTCAATGCAGATCTGACTCTTTTTTCTAGTGCAGCAGTGCATTGAACTGAGACAAGCCTCTAGTTATCTGGCACTTATGACAGTAACAGCCTCTCTCTGTGTGGGTCCCTGAAGACCCCATTTCCTGACTATGAGAGAAGTAGTGTGGCTTGACTGGCAAAGTAAAGGTTGTAACTTGCATCAAAACAATGCATCTCTATGCCCAGGGCCATTGCTAAGACCAGCAATCTTCTGAAATCTACTTTGTCATAGTAATCTGATGGGACATAATTTAGGGGGCAGTCTTTAGGTGGGGTCTGAATGCAAGGGACATGACTGGCTCCAGAAAAAGAATACCAAGTGTTTATCCCTCCAGGAGAGGATGCTGTTTCTCAGGGTCTGATCCATGGTTCTGATCAAGTGGGATTTTACTTACTTTTACTGTTGTAGTGATTAATTTCCCCAACAAAAAGCAACTTAGGGAAGAAGGGGTTTAATTATCTCTCACTTACAGAGGGATAGTGTCTATCATGATAGGGATGACTACAGGAGCAGAAAGATCTCTGATCATATTTTATCTACACATGGAAAACAAAGAGAGAGAAAGGAAGAGAGCGAAGGAAGGAAGGAGGAAGGAGGGGAGGAAAATAGGGCAAGGCTATAAAACCTCAAAGCCCAGCCCCAATGTGTATTTCCTCAAACAAAGTTCCTAAAGGGTCTATTACCTCCCCTGAAGAGTGCCACCAACTGAGGACCAAGAGTCAGATATATGAGCCTATGGGGACATTTCTCACTAAAAACATCTTTAATGAATCCTTTAATGAATGTCTCCATCTCCTTTGGGGTTGACCTCGTGGTTGTATTTGGGAGGCCAAGGATGACTTCTTTTATAAATCTTGCTTCCCTTTGAGTTTTTGATGAACTACACACACACACACACACACACACACACACACACACCACTGATACAGTTTGCCTATATTTTAGAAGTTTTTTGGGGGGGCAAACAAGAACCATGACTTGGAACACACAAAACTCTACTGCAACCTCACCTCAGTGAAAGTTCAAGCTCAGAGAACCTCTTCTCAAACATAGCCTTACACAGCCCTATTTGAAGTTGTACCCAGGACTCCATACACTTCTTAGAGCACAGAGAGAAACCTAAAAGGACATTGACTTCTCATGGAGCCATCAATCTTTGCTTTGGGAATGTTAAGGTGGTAGTTTGCTTTTACAGAATACCATAGACAAATGTTCATTTCTAATTGTTTGGGGGCCCTAGCAGTCCACAATCAGCCTGTCAAAGGATCTGATGTCTGAAGAGGATACTTTGTGGTTTATATATAGACATTTCTTTTCCTCACTTGGTAGAGTGTAGAGAGAAAGATCTCATGTCCCAGCTTATCAGGGTATGAATGTCTTTAAGACTCTACCCTCAGGATCTAATCACACCCCAAGGTCTCCATCTCCTAGTACTATCACACTGGGGGAACTGAAACTGTAGCATAGGGCTTTTGGAGGAACACAACATTCAGCCATTACAATGGAATTCTGATATGTCTGCCCATAAACCAAATGACTCTTGGCTCAGCCACTTGACTTTGGACTTTTCCTCTATGTCTAGTGACCAAAAGTATAAATAATTTTTTATAACAGAGACAGAGAAGAATGCTTCATAGTCACATTCCGACCATTCTGTCATAATAGATGGCAGTCCATAGCCCAGAGAATTCTAACGCTGCTAAACTCTGAAGCATCTGTAGTTCCAGGACTCATACTTAATAAGGAGCCCAGAATGGCAGCCTAGTCCTTTATCAGGGCGCGGACTAATATTCATTATCTTTAGTTATTCTTTATTGTCAACTCAACTGGATTTAGAATTACACAGTAGACACACCTCTGAACATGCCTGTGGTCTAACAGAAGAGAGGAAAGAACACTTATATTAAACTTGGGCAGCACCAGCCCATGGACTGGGGACTCAGACCAAATAAAAGAAGAAGAAAGCTGGAAGAGTTGTGTGATAGCCCAAATGTGAGCAATCGGACTCTCACCACACCCTTCCCACATGATGGATAGCACATTCTCAAAGTGCAAGCTAAAATGAATCCTCATTTTTAAAGTTGTTTTCTGCCAGGTGTTTTTGTCACAGTGAGAAAAGTAACTGGATTCAAATAATGCAGTGCTAGCTTACCATGCATTGACCTCAGTCTCATGTTATTTGTGAAAACACTAAAAACAATCACTGAATACAATTGAAATTTATATCAGTATTTATGGTTTATTATGTGTCATAATGGACTTGAAAGGTCTTGTCAATAAATTGGTCAATAAATATGACTTCTGTACTGCATAGTGATTCATCTTAGAATGACAGATACTAAATGAATAAGTTAAGTATTTGATGCCTATGTCAACTGATACTTTTTATTTTTCTAGCTCTTGGAGAATGCACAAAATACACCTCCATGGGAAGTCCCAATTTGACCATTAACGTTTAAAGAGATTCACTCAGCTTTTCAAATTCTTTCTATATCATATTTTTGAATTTTGGCATTAGTAAGATTCAAATGTAAAGAGGTAAGTGAAGAAATTTTGACAAACAGGATTCACTGATGTGGTGGTTTGAATGAGAATGAACTCCATAGCTCATATGTTTGAAGGCTTGGTCCCCAGGTAGTAGAATTGTTTGGAAAAGATTAGAAGTTGTGGCTTTGTTAAAGAAAGTTTGTTGTAGGACAAAACAGCTCCGGCAACATTATTCACCTGAGAGTTATAGTTATATATTCTTTTTTTTTTTTTTAAAAAAGAAAAAAAAAAAAACTGAGTGAGTAGTGCTAAGATAAGTCACATGACTCCAGCTTGGAAACTCTGAAACAACAAAACTGCTTGCAGCCAGGTCACCTGCTGTAAAAAGTTACAAGCTGTCCTGAGTCAGAGATCCAAAAGAATAGGCCTCTATTTTGGTATAGATACTAATTTATAGTTAAAAATGGGTAAGCTAGTTACTCTCCACTTAGGGTAGCCACTCATAGGGACCTTCGTACAGGTGATCAAAGCAGTAGAGGAAAGAGTCTTTAGGACAGGATCCATTGGGCACCCAGACCAAGTCCCCAATAAAGTTACCTAGATGAATCTAGTAGAGGAACACCCATCCCCCGATAAAAGCCTTTCTTCCCCAAGACCCTTGTAGGTTCTGGACATCAGGAGTGCTCTTCAGGACCGAAGAGCAAGAGAGGATACCAGAAAGAAAGAATGTTCCCTCAGACATGGGGGCACCATCAATTGACTAGGCTGTGGTCAACAGTGGATTGCTTCTGACCAGATCTGACTGGGACCTTCATGCGGCAGAAGGTAAGAAGCACCTAAAAGCCCATGCCAGATTCCATGGCAGGTCTCAAGGGGGCTACAAGGCATGTGAGGTTAAGCAGGGATCAGGTGAGTTGCCCACAGCCTTTCTAGAACAGCTCATAGAGACATTCTGTCAGTATAGACAAGGCTATTAAATACCAGGAAAAAGCTTCAGAGGTTAAAAGGACTATAAGTTGTTAAAAGATTTAGTGTAGGTTGCTGAAGAAGCCTACCATAACAAGTAGACATAGAAAGAAAAAGAACAGAGAAAAAGAAAAGAAAAAGATAAAAGAGTGACAAAAAAAGAAAGTGGACAGGAAAGGAATTTCCAGAGACACTTGGCTATAAGCAGAGAAGAGAGACTTCAATCAAAGGGAGATGAAAATCTCCTTGAGAAGGACCAGTGTGCACATTGCAAGTAAAGGAGCCAGCTGCTGAGCCCCAGAGTGCCCTAACAAATGGAAGCCGGGGTCAGGAAATCCCAGGCCTTGGGATAAACACCCCCAAATGGTTAAGGTATTAGCTCTGAGTGAAGACAGCAATTGGGGTAGATGGGCTTGGACCCACCCAACTCTTGGTGGACACAAGGACTCAACACTCAGTCCTCCTCCAAGCTGATGGCCCCATTTCCACAAAAAGATCTTGGTTCCAAGGAGCCACTGATACCAAAATGTATTCATGGACTACCCGAAAAATGGTGGCCCAAGAGATGGGCTGGGTATCCCATTCATTTATGGTCATTCCAGACTGTCCCTACCCTTTGTTGGGTGGAGACTTACTCCTCAGGATGGGGGCCCAGATACACTTTCTGCCCAATGGGCTGCAACTAACTGACCCAAAAGGAGAACCCATGGGTAGAGAAAGAGACTTCTCCTGCTGACCCCTGCTGGGAGCCTAGACAACCTGCTTTACAGACAGGAGCCGTTTTCTCCATGCAGGTCAGAGACAAGCTGGTGTTGCTGCAGTGGACAGCACAAATGTCATCTGGGTTGAACTTCTACTCCCTACCCCAGGGCTAGTTGTCACAGAAAGCAGCCTTGGAACTTGGGGCTGACAAGAAAATTAGCATCTACACGGACAACAGGTATGCTTTTGCCATAGCTCATGTCCATAGGGCTATACACCAAGAGAGAGGACTGCTCACATCAGAAGAAATCTTAGATCTCTTGGATGCCCTGATGAAGCCAGCAACTGTGAGTGCTTATTGCCCAGGACACCAGAAGGGAAGAAACTCAGTGGCCCAAGATAATAACTATACAGATCAAGTGGCTCAAAAAATGGCTATACAGGAGCCTATCCTGGTTACGGGCCTACAAGAGACACCCACTGGGGTATGGGACTAGATTAAGAGATGGCCTCACTTAAAACACACAGAAGAAAAAGGACTCAGATTGCTAGCCACCCTGCCAACTATTATCTAGAGAAAAAGGGGCAATGCTGCATACAAGAAGGGAGAAGTACACTCCCCAGAAAGCAAACAAAAGACTTACTAGGCTAAATGCACATATGGACTCTTGAGAGATAAGTGCATCCAAGCAGTCAAGGCATCTAAGGTGTATAATGGACCTCAGGTTTTGGGCCAGAGAGATAATAGAACAGTGTAAGGTTGCAGCAAGCAAAGGCTTATGCGCTTAAAGTAAACAGGAAAAATACCTAGGGGAGGTTAGCCCAGAATATATTAAGAGACCAGTTTTGCAGAAGTTAGGCCAGGAAAATATAGATACCCTCTAATATTTGTAGATACTATCTCTAGATGGGTTGGGGCTTTCCCTACCAAGCAGGAAATAGCTACTGTGATAACCAAGAAGATATTAGAAGAAATCTTCCTGAGGTTTCGAGTGTCCAAGGTAATTGATCAGATAACGGTCTTGCTTTTGTTTCTAAGGTAAGTCAGAGATTGTCAGAGACATTGGGGACTAATTGGAAGCTCCATTGTTTGTACTGTCCCAGAGCTTGGGGCAGGTAGAGAGAATGAACAGAACCCTAAAAAGAGACCTTAACTAAATTGCCCTCAGAAACTGGCACTGGCTGGGTGGTGTCCCTTGTCCCGTCCCTGTTCCAAGCCCGGAATGCCCCTCTTATGTGGAACTCCCACTCCCTTGATTCCAGCTCTTGACTCACCCCCCCCCCAAAAAAAAATGACTTTTCAGGCTAATAAAAGGCTTTTCCCAGTGCTGTTGACCATCCCAACCTCCGTTGAAGTAGATGGAGTAACTGCCTGGCTTCACATAACTCAGACCAGCACCTGCACCTGATGCCAACTAGAGACCAGCCAGACACCTGAGCAACCCCCTCAAGATCACCTGCTGTTCTACAAGGCCAAAGAGCAACAGGCCTTGACTCCTGGGATATCCCCACCCTAGAGACACAGGGGTGGAGATTACCCAAATGTCAGAGATAAGGGACTTTTTAATCTAAACTGTGTCCCAGATGCAGCCTTAGAGGGTGGGGCTTAGAGTGCGTACACCCAAAGTTGAATGACAGCTTGTGATTCCAGGATTGGAATCACTCACAAGAAAAAGTGGGGAATGTAGGACTTTCGGTTCTCAGTTTGAAATTAAAATGGCAAAGAATCCCACTGTCTCAGGTCATATCCTGGAAGGGGCTCATTCCTTAGTCAGAAGACACTTGCTAGATTAACATTCAGTGGAAGAAGGGAGAGGCTGATTAACATTCCTCAGACCACAGGGGAGGGAACCCACCTGCGGTTGAGGAAGGCCCAGAGCACACAGACACATTCCAGAAGAACCAAGATGAGGGGTAAGCAGGAAGCTGGGCCCTTAACTTGGTAAACCTGGGCAAATGGAAGACACTCATTGTCATAATCTGAGTCACCTAGAGACGGGACCTGGGAAGGTCAGCCTTTGTGGTTGACCTCGTGAACTCTGTATAAAAACTGCTCCCAAATTTGGCTCAGGGTTCCTCTTGTCTGTGTACAGGGAACCCCAGTATACTGGTTATCATCTTATCATCAATAAACTTCATGTTAATGCAGCCAATCCCATCCATGAGTGTTTCTGGGGGAGTTCGTCCCCTGGTTTTGGATCTTAGAGTCCAACAGTGTCACTGAGGGGTGAGCTTTGAGGTTTCAAAAGCCCACACAACTCTTAGCGCTTTCTTCCTTATGAGTTTTGTCTCAAGGGATATATAAGCTTTCAGCTGCTGCTATGGCTGTTTTCAGTACCATACCTGCCTGTCTGCTCTTTGATGTTATTATCATGGATTCTAACTCTCTGGAACCATGAGCTCTCAAATTAAATGCTTTCATTTATAAGTTACCTTGGTCATGCTGTTTTGTCACAGCAACAGAAAAGTATCTGGCCTGACTGATGAACTTTGAATTTTAACTCTTGGTTTGGCTGTTAGCACTGTGCTCTTTGGCTTTGAAATTTCCTGAAAGTTCACATTAAACTTTCTTTTTCACTGGGTACAGACCCATAGGAATGTCTATCTACCTCTGCACACCACTGCTCCCTCTTCAAGTGACCACATGCCACAGAGCAAGCCTGGAGAAGAAACACAATCTACCTTACCATCCATACTGTGCATCCTATAACACAGTTTTCTGAAGAAAAAAAAAAAAAAAAAAACAGACAAGATGGGGCCTTGATCTTGTTCTAGCAAAACCCATATTCCTTGGGAAATGGCACTCTTTGGTCTGTAGTTGTTCCAGAAACTTTATGAAATTTGAAATTATGAGAGATTGTGAGCCTGAGCTGTATATAACTCTTGCCACAGAGTCAAGTCTAGGTGCTTTGTTCCTCCAGCACAGAACCCTGGTTTCCTACATAACTTGACATTATTGTCATGCACTCCAACTCTCTGGAACTGTGGAACTACCCATGACTATCTTTCTGACTCTGATCTCCTGGTCATTTGACTCAGCAAAACTCATCTTCCTATGGACTGAAGATAGTAGCAGAATACATTTCACAGGGAACTGGTGAGCACAATTACTTAAACAGCAGGTAAACGCTGAGATAGTTACTGCTCACTAGATGTGACCATCCAGTCTTGCAGAGAATCTGTGGACTTACTTGCGGGTTTACTTGCTGGGTAACAATGGGATCAGGAGACACTCTGAGTACTCTGTGTAAGCTCTTTGCTTTATTTTTCTGAATCCTGCCCATGGGGAAAATAGACATTAAGAAGGCTCCCCATATCTAAAGGAGCACATGGAGAAGAAAAGACAAAGACTCCCTTGTTAACTAGTGAGATATGACTTTTCCTGATTAGAAGCTTGCAATGAATTCTACCTGGCTGGTTTCTTATTGTGCTCAGGGGACTGCAGTTTTCAAGGAACCAGGCTGGTGAATCAGCATTTGCAAATTCGCTTTCTTTATCCTTTGCTCTTGGGAATTCAATGACTAGATTTCCCTGAGGAAAATTCCTAGTGCTGACGCTCAAAATCCTTTGAACAAAGGTGCTTAGAGTGTATGTGCCCTACTTACTTATCTGTTTAATCTACCCATTGCAGAATAAGCTAAGAAATCTATTACACCATGTTTTACTTGATACTTAAGCTAAGTCACCCTTTGAACTGTGATATTTCTTAAAAGTATATGGCTTAAGCCTTTTTTTGCCCATATCATAGCACGTATCCTTATGCACCTTCATCAAAGA
Source organism: Mastomys natalensis (assembly GCA_021653895.1). NCBI lineage: Eukaryota > Metazoa > Chordata > Mammalia > Rodentia > Muridae > Mastomys > Mastomys natalensis. Next base: position 749,834 of record JAJTUV010000833.1, on the reverse strand, counting down.
AAAATGTATTCAACAAACAAGAAAGTGTTTAAATCATCACTGTTGGCAAGGAAATATATTTTTATATGTTTTCATTTTGCCTTGGGTGGTGCAGTGACAGGCTCCTGAAAAATAATTTTTCCTAAAGAAAGGCCCTAATTAAAGTCAAAGCAGCTCTCTTAGTGCCAATTACAATGAGAAAAGTCTTAAAGTCTAAACTTCAGTCATTCAGTGAAACAAATGAAAATTCCTGCTCTCATCCCTACCATCACACTTCCATGCAGAAGGCAGAAGTCACTCAAAACAGAGTCAGACAGAGGACAGGAGCTTGTAACACATTATCAAAAATGTTGAAGAGACTGGCAACTGATGTTAGCTGGCCTTGAAGGAAGGTATGGAAAAGAACACATTAATAGAAAAATACACTATAGAAAATGACTCCATTAGAAGGGTTGTTACCTCCAAGAACACCTCAGGAGCTCTGCTGGAAGCAGTAGTACCCTGGTACCCAATTGGTTGAGGGACATTGGCAATCCAGGAACTAGGGAGCCTGATTATAAAACAGGAACTCTCTCAGTGACTTCTTGAAACCAATGACCCTAGGGAGTAGATCTAGGTACACTGTCTTTTCAGGTTAGTGTCCCTGCAATGAAACACTGAATGGTCATTTGAAATGAAAATAAATGTGTTCAGTACACAATTTTAGAGCCTGGGAAGTCTAAGGCTGAGCTGCCTGTAGCTGGCAAGAGCCTCCAGGCTGGATCATGGCATGGTGGAAAGGATCAGATGGCCAGAAAGTATGTGTTCAGAAAAGGATAGGGAGATCTAAGTCAACCTTTTATGAGGTGCCCACTCCCATAATATATAACTCATCTCTTATAGTGATGTCAATGGTTAATCCTCCAGGGCAGAGACATCATTGTACGCTCACCTATTGAAGTTCCAGCTTTCAGAGCTGTGGCACGGGTTTTGCACTGCTGACCCATGAGCCTTACAGAGAGCATTTGAACCATAACTATGCTGTAGCAGGAAAAGCTGTCACTCACTGCCTTGACCCCACATACCATGAATGCTCTAACTGAGAAAATTATTTGCACTCAGAAGTCTTGTTACAAGGGAGTATTTATGGAAGTATCATTAATGCAACCCTCAAGTCAATGGTTTCTTTCATTTTTTCAATAGTGTGAATTAAACCTGGGACACTACACATGCCAGACCCAAGTGGTTTTCCTATTGCACCCCACCACCCAGTCCTTGGAAGATGTCTTGAGCGTGTACATTTTAGCTATTCAACATCTCTCATTAGTACTAATATGGAATGGAGAGACAATAGTTCTAGTTGATTTTATGTCAACTTGACTCAATTTGAATCATTTAGAAGAAAAAAACCTCAATTGAGAAAATGTACTTACCAGAATTGACCTGTGATGCACTCTTGATTGAAACTTAGTATGGTAGGGCTGAGATCACTGTGGACACTATCATCCTGGCCTGGTAGTCCAGAATGTTATGAGAAAGCATAGGAGCAAGCCAGTAAGCAACACTCTTCCATGGTCTCTGCATCAGTTCCTGCCTCTAAGTTCTTGTCCTGTTTGAATCCCTGCCCAGAATTCCCTCAGTGATGGACCATGATATGGAACTACATGTGGAATAAAACCCTTTTCTTCACAAGTTGCTTTTGGTCGTGATGTTTTATCAGAGCAATAAAAATCCTAACCAAAACAAGTCGTTTAGTTCATAACACCCAGCACTTGCTCACAGCTCAGGCTTCCCCCCATTGTATCGGGTACTTATGTCTCATGTAGTGCTAATCTTGGCATGTGCATGTTTGTGATGCTCTCCAGGATTGCATGTGTAAACCTTGAAATGGTCCTAGATATCACTAGATACATTGTATCACTAGGTACATATGCACTAGATAAATAGGCACATAGCAGAGACTAAGCACATGTCTGTGATAAATAGAATGAATGAATGAATGAATGAATGAATGATGCTTGAAAGGATCATTCATGTTCCAGTGTTCCAGAAACTGGGTTTGGCTGATATTTGGGAAGCAAAGAAAGTGCCTTAGAGGAATATGATAATGCACACTTCATTAGTCTCATACCAATCTGATTGCCACATTAACTAGTCTTTAAACCAATATTACCATCTCTTCCCACCAATGCTACCTTAAAATCTTACTTCATGCTCTGACTATAACCATTTATTTGTCTGTGTATAGTCAGTGTTCACCACATCCAACCATGCTTCAAAGAACTTTTATAAAAGTATTTGTGAATCCTCTTCCTGGAGGTATAACTATTATTGACTACTGCCCTTACATACAATTATCTGAATGCCAGCTGTTCAACTTAATGTTCAACTTAAATACAAACATCTGTGTAACCGCAGGTGAGATGAAAAGCATTATTGTCAGCAATGCTGACATTCCACACCCCCACTCCTCACTGCTGATCACAAATTCCTTTCACCTTTCCAAACAGAATCATTCTCCTAATAGCTATCCTTGTCATTTCCTTGTTTCCCGACATACTTTTACCTCTTTAGTGTGCATTTCTAAAATTATCCATTAGCCTTGACTAATCCTGAGTTTTGTATAAATGACATCATACAGGAGAGATTCTTCAGTGTTGATCTGTTATTATCATTGAGGTTGTTCAATCTTATGTCTGGGAGAAGTTTTCTGTGCTGTTGGTTTCTCCTGCTGATTTTAACGGACATTTCTCTGATATTAATAACACTGACATCTCACCACGTGACTGTTGGCCATTTCAATGTCTTCTGTGATGTTCCTTGTTCAATCTCGTTTTTAAATTCCTCATGGGATGCTTGAGTTGTTTTTTTTTTTTTTGTTTTTTTTTAATTGATTTACATGTCTTTATATGCTCAGGAATCAGTACCTTAGTTGGCTTACAATGATTGAATATACTTTATCCCCTTCTGAAAAATCATGCTGAAATTTATTTGCTGTGGGGGTAGTGCTGGGTGGTGGGGCTTATGGGAGATTAGTGTTATATGGGTGGGAGTCTTGTGAATGCATGATTTTTTCTTAGAAAGAGGTAACTTATTTTGAGAAGTTGACTTCCTTTTCTTTCTTTTTCATTTTTTGCTGTTGGTATTTTGTTTTTTACCAAGAATTGCAGCACATGGCCTTTGTCACTAGAGCTTGGACCTTTCAGGCTACAGACTTACAAGCAAAACCAAACCAAACTGGAAAACAAAACAAAACAAACAAACAAACAACAAAACAACAAACATTTCTTTTCAGTATAAATTGCCCAGTCTGGAATTTTTGTTGATGTTATGGTAACAGAAATAATACCCAGATAGACATGTGTGATTGATACCTCTCATTCAGGGCTTACCTTTTCATGCTATCTAATATATATATATATATTGTTTATTAACTTGTTGTATACCTTTATGTGTGTGTGTGTGTATGTATGTATGTATGTATAAGTTCATGCCACAGCATGTGGCAATCAGAAGATAACTTGTATGAGTCAGTTTTCTTCCTCCATTGTGTGAGTTCTGGGGATCAAATTCAGGTCTCTGGCTGGTGGCAAGTACTTTTACCCACTCAGTCAGCCCAACTCTCAATATGCTTCTTTAAAAGGATCTATCTTTGAGAATTCTATCTCCCATTTTGTACCTCCACTTGCTCCTATGAAGCCACTCCCTCCCAACTTCATGTCTTTTTATATAACCTATTAAATCCAGTCAGTGTTCCATTGTCTCTTGTAACTTTTGATTAATAGAAAAGCTTGGGAGACTCAGCCTCAGTTTTCCTTTACTACTTCTGTTTAAAATTTCTTTCATTGTCATGAGAACCTAAAGAAACTCTGTGTACTGCTTTCTAATGTTCCTGTATGGAATTTTCTCACTTAGACCTGGAATTGAGTTTTGATGTGAAACCAACGTTTCCATGGATATTTATCTGCTTCTACACCATTTATTAAGGAGAGGTGTTTACCCCCTACTGTCCTTCCATGTTGCCTTTGTCCTAAATTAAGTCTTAGTCATAAGGAAACTTGTCCTGGGAACCCCTACGTGTTCTGATGTTTATTAGCCTATCTCCAGGGCAGTGATAAATTGGACCTTTCTTTCCAATAAATATTGTTGCTGACAGAACAGCTTCTCATAAATTGTTTTCCATTTGTGTTTTGGCTATTTATGCTCTGTACTTTCTCCTACATTTTCAAATAAGATGACCAAGATGTACAAAACAGCCACCCAGGATTACATTGAACTGTAGATCAACTTGTGAATTATTAACATTTTAAAAGACTTATAACACATCTCTTGACTCATTCAGATCATTTGAGGTTTCCATCAAAATGTAGTTCTCTACATAATACTTTATCTAGTTTTAAAAAATTCATTTGTGGGTAGATTATATTTTGAAGTGAATGAAAATAGTAATTTTAATGTAAATTTGGGTATTGATAAGATTAAAAGTTGTCTACTGCCATTAAATCTATAAATTTCAAATCACTAATGAATAATTTGTCCATATATTGTTTATTAAATTAATTAATTAATTAAATTATTTAAATCACACTGTAATTTACTTATTCACACAGGGATTATAAACACAAAAAGGCAGGATGTGGGGAAGGGAATGACACCGGAGCATAAGTGTTCAGGGTTGTCCATATATATTTAATTATAGAGAACACAGTTTTCACATTCTTTTTATGTCCCTTCTGTGGCGCTGGGGCCTTCCACATGTGTCCATTACTTCAATGCTCTTATTTGGTTTCAAGTCCATCAACCTCAATTGCACATAACATCCTCCTCCTGTGCTTTAATGACCATGTGCTCAGTAGCTGTTTCTGGGGATTAGCAGTCATGATCTTCTGACTAAGTATGTATGCTTACATACTTGTTTGTACATACATCGTGTATTTATTTGTACATATGAGTATATTTGTTCTGCTTGAGTTACTTTTTTTGTCTTCTAGATAGAATTTCTAAAATTAGTTATATATATATGAATAATAAATATATGAATTATATAATAAATATATGTGTGTGTGTGTGTGTGTGTGTGGTGTGTGTATAAGACTAGCATCACTGTCATCTGTCTCTCCTTTTCGGGATGTATATATGCACATGTAAGTGTATTGGGTGTTTTCTGTTCCCTGTGTTCTTTTCTCAAGGTTTCCTTCTGTCTAACCTCCAGATCCCATTCTTTACTCTTCTTGCTGTTGCCATGTGTGAGCTTCTGAGATGTAGACTCTGTACTCCACTGTTTCTATGACTTTCTGTGACTCTGTACGCAGCCGTGTGTGATCTCCGAAGTCATGCTTTATTTCAGCTCTTGACTTTTTAAAATTTTAATTTTCCTGGTTGATTTGTCTCCAGACCTATGCCCCTTTTAAATGGTTTTAGTCCTTGGCTAAACTCTCCAACCCAGACAAGAATATATGAAGTGCAATTAAATAGTCTGAAATATGGCTGTAATCTATGGAGTCCTGGAGGGTCTTCTCTTTCTCCTAGGGTATCCGTGAGATTTTTAGTATTCCTAGTAATGTTTTATGTTCCAGAAATGTCATTTGTAGAAAAAGTTGGAAGACTGGGAGAATTTGCAGCACACCATGAGAGCCGTGGCTTGCCTCTATCAAGTACAGGGTCATTTAGAACGATTGACTGGCATTTGGGCTCCTTGTTTGCTTTTCCTGATGTTTGGGAAATTTGTTGAATTTACCCCATCTGCTCCTGCTGTAGGAGATGATCTCAGTCTGCATAATTAGGAATGTGCCACTTCTCATTCCAAGCTCTCTTTGGCTGTCCATGGTACTTGGAAGAAAACTCTAAATTCTATTCACACTTAAAACCCTGGAATAGGTAGACTCCTCTCTTTTCAATTATTAGGGTCTTTTTAAAAATAGTTTTCTCTGATATGAACACTTTGTTCTGTTTTCAAAACAAAGCCTTGCTTTCTCCTCAACTATTTAACTCTAACCCACTGCACAGCTGACTCGGTTTTGCCTTTTACTTTATGAGCTATGACTTCTGTATAGTTAGGTCTGATCTGTCTAACTTGTGCAACTCAACTTATTACTGCATATCATCGTTCACCTTCCTGATATCAAAATCAATTATTAACCACTAGAGAACAGAGCATAGTGGCAGAGTACTTAATCAGAATGCATGAGGTCCTATATTCAATCATTGGAGGAGGGAGGGACATCATTGATTATTATAATTTTATTGTGTTTTGTTTATTTTTTAAAGGTGTTTGCATCTTTAAGAGCTGAGACTGTTTGCAATAACCAAGACAATGTATTTTTACACACAAAGTCACTCTTCAGTAACTGAAGATGGTACAAGGCAAGGTTATATTAAATGCAGAAAATATACATAGAAATAAGAGTAATTATTTCTTTGCTATCATCTTTGTACTAGTGATAACATTGTGGCTATTAAAAAAGAAGTAAAGCATAAAGCAGTTACTTATGCTGACTGAAATTGAGCCTATTCTGAGACCTTTTAGCTATGTGACCTTGGACGAATCAATGTCTCTGTCAATCAGTTTCCTCATCTTTAGAAGAATAATAATCAAGTGTTCATCCTTCATCCAATATAATGCTCTGTATAGCTTGGAACTCAAATTCTTTTCTATATTAAAGAAGTAAACACACACACACACACACACACACACACACACACACACACTCAAGCATTTTGTAGGATACTCCTAACCAAACATGCTAATAATTTCACAGTGAGACACAGACATATTATCCATAGTGAATAATCAGAATATAAATGTCTTTGTGTCCATTCAGTTCTGGTTTTACAATGTAAAAGTTAAAAGTTAGTGTGCAGAGTTTATTCTGGAAAACTTGAATGTATGCAAAATGATACAATTTATTACTGTACTTGTTACTATACTACTAAACATGTAGTTAGCATCCTAAGCAAGAAATTTTGAGGCCTTTTTTCATAGAATCATAATACAAATCCCTTCCATGTCAGTAAATGTTTTGCTGCATAATTTGATGACAAGAACTGTTTATGTGCTAAGTGTGTTAGTCTCTTTTTAAATTTTAGTCCTCATAAAAGCTTTATTAGGTTGATATTATTATTCTCATCTTATAGCTGAAGAAATCAAAGTCAGGCTTAAATAATAGATCCTTGTATGCATAGTAACAAGTGTGGTAAACAGAATCAAAGCCCTGACTCACACCACTTAGCTTCTCCTTGGCATGCATATGCCACAAATATTTGATCCTTCCTGTTGTTAAACCTAACAGCTTCATCTTCTCTCTCCCTCTCCGTTTCCCCCTAGTTCATTTTCTTCTTCCTTTCCTCCCTCCTTCTTTCTTTTTGCCCTTCTTCCACTCTGTATTTCTATAGTTTCTTTTTAGCCTTTTGAGACAAGATACCATGGAGCCAAGAGCTGGCACTGAGCTCCTGCTCCTACCCCGACGCCTCACATCTTCATTTCTATTGCAAACAGTTTTCTGCTAGCATCTGCTAAACAAAATCTTATTGCAGAGCCTGAAGAAATGATGATCTGGGAGTAGCTACTGTTTACAGAGCCTGCTGGACCTGATGCTCACATTCTGACCTCCTGAGCTCCAGCAGAGTCACAGAACAGGTTCTGGTGGATCATGTGATCTATAGCACCTTGGGGATAAGCATAGACATCTAGCAGAGTTCTTTATGGACCCTCCCTATATCCCGAAGTGATGCTCACAGGATGTAAACCTTTGTTAGCCTCAGTTTCTGGGCCACATTAGAGCTCAGTATGGCTAGATGGTACGGATTGAATAACGAAAAATAACAGAGGCTTTATGTTAAACCCACAAGGCTGAGAGGTTTAAACTGGTATTCCTTCAGCAGCCAGGCAGATAACTAGCAGGACCTATATCCATGTACCATCTTGTGAAGCTTTCTAGTTCTAGGATTCTTCTCTGGTCATAAGGAAAGACAGGAAGGGAGAAGAGAGGGGGGAATGTGAGATGGGGATGGAGGGAGGAGGGTTAAGGGAGGAGGGAGCTAAGGGGAGATGGGGAAGGAGAATAATGGATCAATAAGACTATAAAATGTGGAGGAAATGACCTCTAAGCACATCTAAACAATTGCACAATTGCACAATGAAGGACATTACCTCACTCTACTTTTCTAGAGCTTAACATGTCGTCCATGAGAAAAATTAAAATAACATCCACTGACTTTGAAGTCACATTCTGGGGACATTGGTGCTCATTTTCTCCCCCTCCTCCTCCTCCTGCTCCTCCTCCTCAGTCCCCTCCTTCTTCTCCCCCTCCTCTCTCCCTCCTCCTCCCCTCCTCCTTCTCTCCCTCCTCTCCCCTCCTCCTTCCCCTCCTCCTCCTCCCCTCCTCCTCCCCTCCTCCTTCCCCTCCTCCTTCCCCTCCTCCTCCCCCTCCTCCTTCCCCTCCTCTCTCCCTCCTCCTCCCCCTCCTTTTCCCCCTCCTCCTCTTTTCTTGTCAAGGGTGAGGACAATAGAAGGCTCCTCTTTTATAGTGGCCGTCTGGTGGCCCCAAGGCTGGATGAGTGAGAACTGTTGTACCCTGAGTTATCTGTGGGAGATTGGCTTCTATTTGTAGGAATTGAGTTAAAAATCATAAGCAGCAGGGAGATATGGAGGGACTCTGGGCTTTGTTTTCCACACAATGTGTCACATCCTCTCAATTTGTCTGCACACAACACAACATATAATAGTCCTCAAGGGACCACTGGGGTTCATTTGCATTTGAGAGAATGCAAGCTTGCAAGGTCTGTTTTCCTGTTTCCCTGGGAGCAAATAGCCAGGCTCTGCAACCTTCTGGAAGGCAGGCTGCCTTTCAGGTTTTCTCTCAAGGGCTCAGTCATTAGAGTTTCTGAGGAAACAGGGATTCTCTAATGCCATCCATTTCACACTGCAGTGTGTCTGTGAGCACGTCTCAGTGAATGCTCACATTCAGAATGCGTCTCCTCCTTTCTCAGCACCCACACCCTGGTCTCCTGCCATATTCAGAACATGACCTGTGACCACCTGCACACAGAAATGGAAAAGTTGCCAGCATGTGGAGAATGCATAATGTACACAGAGCAGCCAGAGGTGGCAGAAGCCGGCCTTGACAAATCACTGTGTCACTTCGCTCCTGTGCACAGTGACGTGGGAGGATGCTGAGGAGGGAATCTCTGCCCTACGCAGTTCTCAGCGTGGGCATGACTGCAGTGCACAATGAGCAGGCAGCTGCTGTGCTCAGAATCACAAGGATGCCAGCTGTAGTGAAGCCTGTCCTGTTCTGGCAGCCACCAAGCAATAAACAATGCAAAATGTAAATAATAGGGTTGCTTCACCATTCATAACTATATCTTCCTAGACTCTGGCCATACAAATATTGTAAGTGGAAATGAATGGTTAGGGGAAACTGTGTCCATGTAAAGAGCCCAAAGGGAGAGAAATTCCTTAGGAGATGATGTTTGGTGATCAGAGGACGTAGAGCCTTTGATCGTTTAACTACATGTGGATTGGTTTTTTTGTTCTAGTGGGTTTTGGGGAAATCTGTGCTCTTTGTCTCTGTCATATTTCTGGTAACTATTCCTTTGTATAGATAGAGCTACAGGGTGTTGGTTGACCTGTGGGGGCCAGGGTCATTGTAATGTTTATGATCCCCAGTGGGAGGATCATGCATAAAGTAAAAAGTCAGAAGGAAGAGTCTGTAATGGGTACTACCTTTGGTGTGTTTGCTTTAAACTAGTACTAGGATGTTCCAATGGATGTTAATGATACCAGGATACAAGGGAGGAGGTTAAAATCCCAACCCTCTACTTACGGCTTAGTTTTTCTGCTGACCCACCTTTGCCCTAAAGCCCTTTCCAAGTGGAATCTCATTGATATACAAAAGATACTCACTATGCAGGAGATGCACCAGAAAAAGCAAGATTATATGTATCATATACATATATGTTGTATGTATAAGTATGTTGTATGTGTGTTTGTATATGTGTGTTATGATACATTAGGTTGCAGAAATTTTTCAAATGTGCTGTTTAGAAGAGCATTCTCTTGCTGGGTTCATCTTAAAACTCTCCTCTCTGAGCCTTGCCAGTCCTGGAGATTTGGTCCTAGTCAGAGATACTGACTTTCACCTGGTACAGTGTTTGTGTCCTTCACAAGTGCTGAAGTATGCATGTTTGAGCATTGACATGCTAACATTCGAGAAGTGCTTTCTTCTGTCATTGGATGTTCACCTGTCCTCCATCTGGTGTGTGTGTGTGTGTGTGTGTGTGTGTGTGTTCTATTCAAGAGTACTCAATGCTGTTGGGAGCACATTATCTTAGCTGGGGTTTACTATCTCTAGAGCCAGCATGAAACTTTTAAATTTTATTCTATGCAAACAAGACACATCTTCTTTGGAATGACCAGTCTCTACACAGCATAGTTTCTAGCATTCTGATGAAGAAATGAGTCTTATTTCTCCTGACTCTGCTTAGAGTCTGGCATGCTTCTAAACTACTGAACCACAGTTAGTGTTTTATTTATAATGGCGGCACCCAGTTTGGCTTGTAGTTATGGGCCTCCATCTTCCTGACTAGGCAAGGCCTGAGGCCAGGAGTGATGGTGGCGTGTTCTGCCTCCACTTGACTTCAGGCTGCAGAGACATCGGCCCTGCCAACCACAAGATGCCATAGTGGGAATGGCTCTGCCAATCTCCCATCTGTCTCTATAAGGTTGGGCTGACCCCAGACCATCCCGCCATCCATGCGTACCCAATAGAAATGAGACTCTATTGTTTAAAGATTATCTAATAGCTTCATATATTTGGTAATGCTCAAATATCAAGATGCCCACACAATTGGAAGTGTTAACCAATTAACTAATCTAGATATAAGTTGTTATCCAGGACTGCTCTTGATACATGGTGACTCTCCATGGCTCCTACATCTCTCCTCTCTCTTAGCTCCTCCTCTTCCTCCCCTTCCTCTCCTCACTCCGCCCACCTCTCATACAGCCCAGTTGCTGAGCTTTATACGAATGCAGTGGGAAGATATCCCACTAGAAACTACATATTTAATAATGGGTCCTTGTGATTCTAGTGATCTCGATGAATTTGCAAGTGGCTAATGATAGCTTTGTTTTGGAGGTGGTCTTGGTGTGCTTGTATTTCTATTAAAATTCTTTTGGCTGTTTATAAACTAATTCAACAAAAGAAAGAGGGTTGGGGAAGAAGGAATACTGTAGGCTAGAGACACAATGTTGTATAAAAAGCAGAGATTTTCCAAGCTTCACGAGGCTGCTCTGAAGAAATTATTGACAATTTTTTGGCTCCTTTAAACCCTAAGGTATTTGACCATGAAAGGATCTCAAATATTTTCAGATGTTTGATCTATTTTCTTCTTTCCTTGTCCTCAGCTCCTATTCTATATATCTTCCTCACAGCCATAGCTTCTGCTGATTCATAATTGAAATTTGTCATGCACTCTCATGGTCTGCACTGCACTTCATTGTCTTTCCCTGTCTCATTTACTCTACTGCTGACGGCTAATTGTCTCCATGTTTTCTCAATTCACATTTCAAGGAAAGCAAATGATTAGTCCAACTAATCTTTCTTAGGCATTTTTCTTTTTACAACAAATTAATCAGTATGTTGCTGCCTTGTATCCCAATCCAATGAGTCTCTGCAGAGGACAGTCTGCAAAACTTGTGCTTAAGGCAACTTCTCTGCAGATGGTGGGAAGAGCCATTTCTTCAGTACAACAGACACCAAGAATGGCCATTTTATTGAATGTCTTGCTAAGTTGCATACATTAGCTCATTTCATCTTTCCAAAAACATATGGGGGAGATATTATTAGTCATCCTTCATTGTATAAAACCAGTAACTTAGAACCCTCTGTTTCTTTAAGGCTAGAGACCTCTAAAGGAGAGGACATGACTCTAAGAACATATCAAGAATGTGTTCTATCCCAAGAGTAAAGTAGTATTTCCTCAGTGTTTAAAAACTTAGCATCTCTCCTTGAATTCTCAAATGTACCATGCAAAACAGGTCTAACTCTTAGCCCCATTTTCTTTTGTTAAAAATTGAGACAGAAAATAAAGTAGCCATTCAGATAACTTGTTAAGAGCACATGGGGGACTCAGGTCCAAGCTGACTAAAGTCAAGCCCTACTGGAAAGGATAACAACTGAGAAGGACATTCCCAACTTGGAGTGCTTTTTTTTTAATAAAGGACAGTGGTAACTTTTTTTTTCAATTCAATATTTTATTTATTTACAGTTCAGATGTCATCCCCTCTGCCCATTCCCCCTCCCCCTTTAATCCCCTATGCCATCCCTCCTCCTCCATTTTTGCTTTTATACCATTTAAATTACATGCAAGTATTAGAGTCAGTTCTAGGTTGAGGAACTAGTCATACAATAGATGCAAATAGTCCAGGAACAAGCAAGACAATAAACCCAAGTAGTCAAAGAACATGCAGGACAATAAACAGAGTCCTGTGATCATGACTGTGATCACTACTTCTAAGGGCTTATCAGGATAATCAAAATATCTGAGCCTAATTCCCTGTCCTAGCCCAAAGTCATTTTCATGACTGAAGCCTACTTCTTTGTTCTAGCTTAAGATTTAGATTCCTGCCTGTAATTACTTCTTTGTTCTAGCCTAATGTCAGATTCCTGCCTGCAGTCCATTTCCTTGTCCTTGGCCTATGTCAGATTCCGTCCAAGCACCCATTTCTTTGTCCTTGGCCAATGACAGATTCCTGCCAGGCAGCTCCAAAAGCTCTCCACATCTCCCTCTTTTTTATTGCATAAATCAGATTGAGTCTGTCTTAGGTCATTCTGACAAGAAAGCCTTCCTTACTTGTCATAGAATATGCATTATCATGAGCAATGCACTTCTGGCTTAGGTTGGTTAGGCTCTGTGCAAAATCTTACCCATTCTTGGCTTGCCAGCCTGTTAAATTAATAACTCTGTCTGGGGGTCCATTTTCAGTTTTAAGTCATATACTGTGGCTGCCAACCTGGTGCTGTATTTAGAGACAAGCTTTAACATGATGGGCACAGAAAAAAATATTCCCAGGACAAAAGTGGCTAGCCTGATCAAGCTATATATGCCATTCTTGAGGTTGTGACCAAAATGGAAATACTGACCTCAAGCCATGGATAATTTTATCAGCATAATCTACAGCATCAATGCTCAACAGAGCAGTATTCTTTAAATTCATAATCTCACTATGCAATGTTAAACATCCAGAGAGGTGTTAGTATTATGCCAAATACCCTACAGGTGTCTTTAAACTTTTTTCTAATTATAATGACAATCATTGTAAATTTTAGAAGTAACACCACTACAATTGTATTTGTCATAACACTCGAGATGGTTCCTAACTTTTAAACCCTGAACCTTCCTCTGATAATTTGAATAGGATATAGAGCATCATCCATTGTTCCAGACACCTATATAAATCTTCTTGTATACTCAACACATTAGTAACATTTTTTTGCTAGATGATTAACAAAAGTAGCTATCTTAACATCTTGTGTCAAAGCTATTGTAGAAGCAGTGGTGCTATAAATTAATGTAATTAAAGCTGTTATACCAACAATAATCAAGCCTGCTACCCTTTTGCTTAAAGCGTAACTCACTTCTTCCAGCACTTTCAAGCTTTTTTTTCAGAGAACTGAGGTTTTCTAATAGTCAGGGCAGTAAGATAAAAGCTGGTTGATAGACCCCCATAACAGACATGCCATGTTTCAACACACTAACACAATTAGAAAGTATACAGTCAATGCAACTTACAATAATGCTAAGAAGAGACAAAGCCAATTTTAGTTTGACAATTATAAGAGCCTTATCACATACACTAACCCTTGTTTGAAATCCAGATACTGTTCCAACTTTATCTCTTGCTATCATAACATTATCATGAACTACAGCTAACTTCCAAATGTGTCTCTGAAAATGTCCAGATCCAGCCTTCCAGATGTAGACTGTTATTTCCAATACTGGATTGATTTCTAGACCAGTACATGATTGAGTCCTAATAGCTGGTCACCTTTAAGAAAAATATAAGAGACATTATAATTTCTCTTTTTGATTCTCTGTCCCACAAGGTCTAAAATCTTGAGGCAAGGCAGCTTGTCCCATCTAGGATATAGGCAAGCAAAGGTGGGTCAGGAACATATATCCAATACATTCCTATTCACCCTTGTCAGGGCACTCAGCAAGCTCACAGGTCGGCATCATTCTTTGTCTCAGCAACAGCATGTCTCACCAACCATTCTGTGCAGCCACCATGCTCCTTCAGCATCCTGCAGAAAAAAAACACAAACATGCCCTCTTCCCCATATTAGATACCTGGTCGGGATCATGCCATATGCCAGTAAGTGGATCCTTCCTTAACACCTAGGCATAAGTATGCCTAGTTGAAGGGTGTCATAGATAATCAATAGAATGTTCCTTGGCATGCAAATTTTTTAAAAAACATTTTAAACAGAAAGAGTATGATTTAAATAAATTTGTGGTGTATGAGTATATACCTCCTCCCTTTTTATTTTATGAAGACATCGTTTTAAAGTTCTATGAGCCCCTTCCACAATACCTTGTCCTTGAGGATTATAAGGAATCTCCATACTAAATTGTTGACAAAAAGTCTCAACTGCTCAACTATAGTTGCCAGTTCCATTATCTGGCTATTTTTTTTTAATTGGATATTTTATGTATTTACATTTCAAAGGTTATGCCCTCTCCCCATTACTTCCCCAAACCCCTTATCCCATTCCCTCTCCTCCTACTTCTATGAGGGTGTGCCCCCACCAATCCACCCATTACCACCTCCCTGCTCTCAAATTCTGCAAGACTAGGACATCCAGACTTTCAGGGACCAAGGCCCTCCTCTTCCACTGATGCCTGACAAGGCTATCCTCAACTACCTATATAGGTGAAGCTATGAGTCCCTTCTTTTGTATTCTCAGGCTGGAGGTTTAGACCCTGGGAGCACTGGTTGGTTGGTATTGTCCCTCTCCCTATGGTGCTGCCAGCCACTTCAGCTCCTTCAGTCACCTTTCTAACTCCTCCATTGGGACCCTGTGATCAGTTTAATGGTTAGCTGTGAGCATGTGCCTCTGTTTATGTGAGGCATTGGGAAAGCCTCTCAGGAGACAGGTATGTCAGGTTCCTGTCAGCATGCATTTCCTGGCATCCACAACAGTGTCTGCATTTGGTGACTGCACAAGGGATGGATCTCCAGGTGGGGCAATTACCAGACAGTCCCTACTCCAGTCTCTGCTGCACACTTAGTCTTCTTACTTGCTCCTGTGAGTATTTTGTTACTCCTTCTAAGAAGGACCAAAAATCCCACAATTTGGTCTTCTTTCTTCTTGAGCTTCATGTGGTCTGTGAGTTGTATCTTAGGTATTGTGAGATTTCAGGCTAATATGCACTTATCAGTGAGTGCATACCATGTGTGTTCTTTTGTGATTGGGTTACCTCACTCAGGGTGATATTTTCCAGTTCCATCCATTTGCCTATGAATCTCATGAACTCATTGTTTTTAATAGCTGAGCAGTACTCCATTTGTTAAGTGTACCACATTTTCTGTATCCATTCCTCTGTTGAAGGACATCTGGGTTCTTTCCAGCTTCAGGCTATTATAAATAAGGCTGCTATGAACATAGTGGACCATGTGTCCCTGTAATATGTTGGAGCATCTTTTGGGTATAGGCCCAGGAGTGATATAGCTGGGTTCTCAGGTAATGCTATGTCCAATTTTCTGAGGAACCACCAGACTAATTTCCATAGTGGTTGTACCAGCTTACAATCCCACCAACAATGGAGGAGTGTTCCTCTTTCTCCACATCCTTACGAGCATGTGCTATCACCTGCATTTTTGATCTTAGCCACTCTGACTGGTATGAGATGGAATTTCAGGGTTCTTTTGATTTGCATTTCCCTGATGACTAAGGATGTTGAACACTTCTTTAGGTGCCTTTTGACCATTCAAGTTTCCTCAGTTGGAAATTCTTTGTTTAACTCTTTACACCATTTTTTAATCAGGCTATTTGATTTTCTAGAGTCTGATTTATTCAGTTCTTTGTATACATTGAATATTAGCCCTCTATCAGATGTAGGATTGGTAAAGATCGGTTCCCAATCTGTTGGTTGCAGTTTTGTCCTTTTGACAGTGTCCATTGCTTTACAGAAGCTTTGCAATTTTATTAGGTCCCATTTGTCAATTCTTGATCATAGAGCATAAGCCATTGGTGTTCTGTTCAGAAACTTTCCCCCTGTGCCCATGTGTTCGAGGCTTTTCCACATTTTCTTTTCTACTCGTTTCAGTGTATCTACTTTTATGTGGAGGTCCTTGATCTACTTGGACTTGAGCTTTGTACAAGGAGATAAGAATGGATCAATTTGCATTCTTTTACATTTGTTGAAAATGCAGTCTTTTTTTCCACTGGATGATTTTAGCTCCTTTGTCAAAGGTCAAGTGATCATAGGTATGTGGGTTCATTTATGGGTCTTTAATTCTATTCCATTGATCTTCCTGCCTGTCTCTGTACCAGTACCATGCACTTTTTATCACTATTGCTCTGTAGTACAGCTCAAGGTCAAGGATGGTGATTCCCCCAGATGTTCTTTTATTGTTGAGGATAGATTTTGCTATCCTGGGATTTTTTTGGTATTCCAACTGAATTTGAGAATTCCTCATTGTAACTTTGTGAAGAATTGAGCTGGAATTTTGATGGGGATTGCATTAAATCTTTAGATTGCTCTCAGCAAGATGTCCGTATTTACCATATTAATCCTGCCAATCCATGAGCATGGAAAATCTTTCCATCTTCTGAGATCTTCTTTGATTTCTTTCTTCAGGGACTTGAAGTTCTTGTCATACAAATCTTTTACTTGCTTGGTTAGATTCACAGGAATGTATTTTATATTATTTTTGACTATTGTGAATGATGTTGTTTCCCTAATTTCTTTCTCAGCCTGTTTATCCTTCTGTAGAGGAAGGGTACTGATCTGTTTGAATTAATTTTATATCCAGCCACTTTGCTGAAGTTGTTTATCAGGTTTAGGAGTTCTCTGGTGGAAGTTTTGGGGTCACTTAAGTATACTATCATATCATCTTTAAATAGTGATATTTTGACATCTTCCTTTCCAAATTGTATCACTTTGACCTCCTTTTGTTGCCTAATTGCTCTGACTAGGACTTCAAGTACAATATTGAATAGGTAGAGAGAGTGGGCAGCCTTCTCTAGTCCCTGAATTTAGTGGGATTGCTTCAAGTTTCTCTCTATTTAGTTTGATGTTAGCTACTGGTTTACTGTATATTGCTTTTACTATGTTTAGGTATGGGCCTTGGATTCCTGATCTTTCCAAGTCTTTTACCATGAAGGGGTGTTGAATTTTGTCAAATGCTTTCTCAGCATCTAGTGAGATGATCATGTGTTGTTTTTTTTTTTTTTTTTTTTTTTTTTTTGGTTTTTTTAGTTTGAGTTTGTTTATATAGTGGATTACATTTATGGATTTCCATATATTGAAACATCCCTGCATTTCTGAATTAAAGCCTACTTGATAGTGATGGATGATTGTTTTGATGTGTTCTTGGATTCAATTTGCAAGAATTTTATTGTGTATTTTTGCATTGATATTCATAAGGGAGATTGGTCTGGAGTTTTCTTTTTTTGTTGTGTTTTTGTGTGGTTTAGGCATGACCATAATTGTGGGTTAATAGAATGAATTGGGTAGTGTTCCTTCTGTTATTATTTTGTGGAATAGTTTAAAGAGAATTTGTATTAGGTCTTGTTTGAAGGTCTTCACTGAAACCATCTGATCTTGGCTTTTTTTTTTTTTTTTTTTTTTTTTTTTTTTTGATGGGAGAGTTTAATGACTGCTTCTATTTCTTTCAGGGTTATAAGACTGCTTGCATGATTTGCTTGCATGATTTATCTGGGCTTGATTTAACTTTGGCAATTTGTTTCTGTGTAGAAAATTGTCCATTTCATCCAGATTTTCCAATTTTGTTGAGTATAGGCTTTTGGCTTTTGTAGTAGGATCTGATGATTTTTTTGAATTTCTTTGGTTTCTGTTGTTCTGTCTCAAAAGTTCTGATTTTAATAATTTGGATGCTGTGTCTCTGCTCACTGATTAGTCTGGCTAAGGGTTTATCTATCTTGTTCATTTTCTCAAAGAACGAGCTCCTGGTTTTGTTCATTCGTTGTATAGTTCCTTTTGTTTCTACTTGGTTGATTTCAGCTCTGAGTTTGATTATTTCCTGCCATCCATTCTATTTGGTGTGTTTGCTTCTTTTTCTTCTAGAGCTTTCAGGTGTGTTGGCAAGCTGCTAGTGTATGCTCACTCTAGTTTCTTTTTGTAGGCACTTAGAGCTTTGAGTTTTCCTCCTAGCACTGCTTTCATTGTGTCCCATAAGTTTTGGTATGATGTGTCTTCATTTTCATTAAATTCTAAAAAGTCTTTAACTTCTTTCTTTATTTCTTCCATGACCAAGTTATCATTGAATCGAGCATTGTTCAGTTTCCATGTGTATATGAGCTTTCCATTGTTTTTGTCATTATTGAAGACCAGTCTTAATCCATGGCGATCTGTTAAGATGCATGAGATTATTTCAATTTTCTTGTATCTGTTGAGTCCTGTTTTGTAACCAATTATATGGTCTATTTTGGAGAAGGTACCATGAGTTGCTGAAAAGAAGGTATATTATTTTGTTTTAGGATGAAATATTCTATAGATATCTGTTAAATCCATTTTGTTCATAACTTCTGTTAGTTTCACTTGTCTCTGTTTAGTTTCTGTTTCCATGATCTGTCCATTGCTGAGAGTGTGGTGTTGAAGTCTCCCACTATTATTGTGTGAGGGCAATGTGTGCTTTGAGCTTTAGTAAGGTTTTTTTAATGAAAGTGGGTGCCCTTGAGTTTGGAGCATAGATATTCAGAATGGAGAGTTCATTTTGGTTGACTTTTCCTTTGATGAGTATGAAGTGTCCTTCCTTATCTTTTTTAATAGCTTTTATTTAAAAGTAGATTTTATTAGATATTAGAATAACTACTCCAGCTTATTTCTTAGGACCATTTGCTTGAAAATTGTTTGCCAGCCTTATAATCTAAGGTAGTGTCTGTTTTGTAACTGAGGTGCATTTCATGTATGCAGCAAAATGCTGGGTCCTGTTTACATACCCAGTCTGTTAGTCTGTCTTTTTATTGGGGATTTGAGTCCATTGATGTTAAAAGATATTAAGGAGAGGAGATTGTTGCTTCCTGTTATTTTTGTTATTAGTGGTGGCCTTGTTTGTGTGGCTATCTTCTTTTGGATTTATTGGAAGAGGATTACTTTCTTAGTCTTTCTAGGGTATAATTTCCCTCCTTGTATTGGAGCTTTCTCTCTAGTATCCTTTGTAGTGCTAGGTTTGTGGAAAGATATTGTGTAAATTTGGTTTTGTCATGGAATATCTTTGTTTCTCTGTCTATGGTAATGGAGAGTTTTGCTGGGTATAATAGCCTGGGCTGGCATTTGTGTTCTTTTAGGGTCTGTATGACATCTGTCCAGGATCTTCTGGCTTTTATAGTTTCTAGTGAGAAGACTGGTACAATTCTTATAGGTCTGCTTTATGTTACTTGGCCTTTCCCCTTACTGTTTTTAATATTCTTTCTTTGTTTTGTGCATTTGACATCTTGATTATTATGTAAACAGGGTATTTCTTTTCTGGTCTAGTCTATTTGGAGTCCTGTAGGCTCCTTGTATGTTTATGGGCATCTCTTTCTTTCGGTTAGGGAAGTTTTCTTCTATAATTTTGTTGAAGATATTTACTGGCCCTTTAAGTTGGGAATCTTCACTCTTCTATATCTATTATCCTTAGGTTTGGTCTTCTCATTGTGTCCTAGAATTCCTGGATGTTTTGGGTTAGGAGCTTTTTGCACTTTGCATTTCTTCAACAGTTCTGTCAATATTTTCTATGCTATCTTCTGCACCTGAGATTTTTCTCTTCTATTCTTGTATTCTATTGGTGATGCTTGTATCTATGACTCCTGATCTCTTTCCAGGCTTTCTATCTCCAAGGTAGTTTCCCTTTGTGATTTCTCTATTGTTTCTATTTCCCTATTTTTATGTCCTGAATGGTTTTGTTTAATTCCTTCACCTATTTGCTGTTTTTTTTTCTTGTAATTCTTTAAGGGATTTTCGTGTTTCCTCTTTAAGGGCTTCTACCTATTTACCTGTGTTGTCCTCAATTTCTTTGAGAGTGTTATTTATGTCTTTCTTAAAGTCATCTATCATCATCATGAGAAGTGATTTTAAATCTGAATCTTGGGTATTTGGGACTTGCTATGGTGGGAGAACTAGGTTCTGATGATGTCAAGTACCCTTGGTTGCTGATGCTTATGTTCTTGCCCTTGCCTTTAGCCATCTGAATATCTTTAGTACTACCTGCACTCACTGTCTCTGACTAGGGCCTGTCTTTCCTGTTACATTGGTTGCATCAGAAATCCTCAGAGTCCAGATGTCTCTGTGATCCTGTGATACTGAGATCCTGTGTGTAAGAGCTCCTGGGAGTCAGGCTGCTTCTGGGATCCTGAAATCCTAGTGTGACCAATCTCCTGAGATCCAGTGATCCTATGATCCTATGTTCCTGAGCATGTTAGAGCTCCTGGAGTCAGCCCCTTCTGGGTTTTGTGGAATTGGGTGCAGAAATGATTCTCAGGATCTGCTCAGTGCTCAGGCAGGGACTGAAAGGAACTGGTGCCCCTGGCCAGGAATGATTTCCTGAGTCCCATTACTCCCTGTTTAGAGCGGGTGTTGCTGCCTCCTTACCTAAGATCAGGCAGGGGTTAGAGCTCCTGGGAGTGCCGCCTCTGGGTTTTGTGGTATTGGTTCAGTCGTGGTAACTTTTCTGATCAAAGGAGAGAGATAAGGAACACAAACTAGTGGCAATTTCATGTCTGTAAATCTTGGATAAATAGAATCATTTAAGAAGTTCCAAAACTCCTTTCCTATTCAAACATCTCTTATCATTTGTGTCTTCATATCCAAAGCCTTCCTTCATCCAGAGTGGCTAATCATCGTTCTAAACTTGTTTAAACACACTCATCCTATGTCTCAGCTCTGAAATCATAGGAAAATTCTTCTTCCCATGTTAGGGAGATGTTGACAGGAATTAAGAAGACATGGTGATGTGCACAAGAGCAGCTACAGTTGTTAGAGAATAGGAATGATATGATTCTCCAGTGGAAACACATTCTCAGCCCCCTCCCTGTTCATCTGGGCTTCCTAGTAAGAATATACTCCCAACATTATCTGTAGTCAGAAATGGACAGCCAACTCTGTGTTTACTGATCCTTCTTTGGCTGCTTGATGTAATGAGGTATTTGAAAGACAAATGGCCAGAATTCTAGAAGACAGACACATTCCATGGCAGGAAACTTAGTAGACTAGGAAAAGGGCTATCATACTCAAGGTAAAATGAAGGGGATAGAATTTGCAAAGTCATATCTGTGTCCTCTGCTTCTCAGACCTCTGCTGTGCCTATTGCCACACTGAGTTGGTCAGCATCCCTGTCTGTCTCACTACTCTGTGAGCTCTTCACAGCTAGCCTCCAAGTGCCTAATATATCTTTTTTTAAAAATCTGAAGATTAGCATTGTTCTTCCTAAACAGAGACAAACCAAGATATTCAAAATCATGTCTCTGTGACCATTCAGGAGTCAGTGTCACTGCCATCTATTCCGCTGTCCATCTTGTCTCATGCACCTCAGTTTCAAGTAGGCATCCACATTTGCTGGACTCTTCTCTAGGTTTTGTCCTGCTGAGTTCATACTTCTCTCAGACATGATGAAGACTCTCTTTCTAGCCTAACTTACACAGCCCTCATTTGAACTCTCAGAGGTCCAAGTTCACATCTCTCAGCTTCAGCATTTTGCCTACGTTGGTGAAAATCCAGTTCAGAGCTATGAGAAAACCACCCTGGCTAGTAGCAGCCTGGTTCCACACTTTTAGCTGTAAAACTCTCATGTTCCTACCTCCTCCACATCTGCTACTTACCAAAGGATAAGGGGACACTCCAACACACAATAAGGACTGACCCTTACTGTGTCTGACTCTGGTCAGACAAAGCACAGCCCTAGAGGGAGCAAATTATAAATAATGTAGACACAGCTATGGCATCTTTAATCCTTCATCCTCACTGAGGGTCTGCCTAGCAGGAAGGTAATGACTTTGTGGGTCTCCAGCACTGTGTACAGTTTCTCAGAGATCTGAGCATGACCTCAGGCAGGAGAAAACAGAGTGGAATGAGCCAGCTGTTCTTCCTGCTTTTGTTCCTGCTTCAGATATGCTTTGGGCTTCATTTTATATTTGGCTTCTTTCTGCCTTCCTCTTTTGTTGTCTTCCTGTCCATGAAGTGCAGTGAGGCAGAGGCCAAAGGGAGGGTCAGAACAGGAATCAGTAGAGTCTTAGAGGCACTTGCTATCTTAAATAGAAAGGATGAAAGATGTATAGTCTTTGAATCTTGCTTTCTGCACAAAGAAGATGATGTGTCGCATTTAAATGACCCATCCTACATCAAGGTGAGACCAGGAAGCAGGAAATGAGCAAAATCTACTGTCTAAGGCTCTCAGTTTTGATGCTCATGACATACGTTTACTTGACAGGGCAAGGGGAATGAAGATGAGACGTATCAGTAGTGCTGCCATAACAGGTCTTCCATAGAGCAGTACTCAGCTTAACAATACTCAGCTTATGTTAAGACACTCCCTTGCACATCTGGAGTTTCAGCAATGATAAAGGTTCATTTTCCATTTTTTTTTTTTTTTTTTTAGCATTTTACTTCTTAGTGTTTTAGAACCCAGCTGGATTAATTTTCCTTCATATTAAAATGCTTTCATCCATAACTTTCAGGCACCAAATTAATTGGTCAGCATTTTGCTCCTGAGGTTTCACAGTGCGACTGTTTCCATTTTATAGCTTTTGATACCTCAGATTCAATAATAATGGCCATAAACGCTCCCCGTGACTTTGCAGAGTTATGAACACATCCCGCAGCTGTGCTCTGAGAAAGGAGTTTAGTTATTATAAATTCAAAGAATGGACAGCTGAGCAGTAAAACCAAGTCTCCAGCCATGAATGGTGCCATCCAGGGGGTTAAGTTAGTAGGCACAAGGGATGAATAAAGCTTTAGTAAGTGCTGTTAACTTTGATATATTATGCAGGCATTCTCTGTCCTGGTACTTTCCAGTTCTGTGTAGTAGACGGAATAGGAAAGTTGGGTCCAATGCAAGGACTGTAGGATTTTCAGGTTGAGAAAAAGAACCTTAGAGGTGAAAGCAACGATTAAACAGGTTGGACATTCTCTTGGCATTTTCCAAAGTTGGCTCCAGAACTGGGAGAACCTTCCCGAAGCATTATGGTTTAGAGTCTGTGTATTTCTCAATCTCTGGGGTTATTTTGATGAACTTGTTGGTGGGAATTTGGAGAGGAAGAGAAAGAAATGGGAGTAAAATTACAGGGCACTGGTCCATTCTGCTATTACATAAGCACACTCCTGTACAGTTCTAAACAGATCCAAGTTAGGAGGGCAGTCTCATCATCATCATCTACTTAAAAGGAAGATGGTGCGCTAGAGGCTTTTCCATTTGCTTCCTCCCACTGCTGATTGCCAACAAGTACCATTTCCCTCAAAGGGGACAAAGAGGATTTGTATCAGGAGGAGACAGCAGGCAGATGACAAAACTGAGCTTTCATGTAACAACTTTGTCATGATCTACCACTGTCATCCTTCCTCCTTCTGTCCTGGACAGGATAGAGACAGGTCTACTCCTCCACCCACCCCTAACTATAGTCTGTACTCCTCAACAGCTTCCCAGGACTTTACTAATTTAATGTTACCCTGAAATAAATCTTGACATTCACCCCTGCCCCTGCCTCCTCAAAACCTCCAAAGAGTCCCCTCCATTGCTGGCTAAATTGCTGGCCAAGTAAATAGAGCACTCAAGTGCCAGTGGCTGGGATGATCTAAATCTTTTAAGATTATTTTGTACCTTTAATTTTCATTACATTTTGGGTGACCAGGTTTCATGTACCACAGGCTGGCCTGAAACTAAGTAACAGAATGGCCTACAACCCCAGTTCTCAACCTACGAGACAAGACCCCTTTAACGATCGCTTTTATTAGATATCTTGCAAAGCAGATATTTACATTACAATTTATACCAGTAGCAAAATTACAGTTAGGAAACAGCAACAAAATTATCTTATGATTGGAGGTCACCACAATGTGAGAAACTGTATTAAAGGGTCATAGCATTAGGAAGGTTGAACACCACTGGCCTATAATTCTTGATCAGAAGATGCCTCCACATATCAAGTGATATAATTATAGATGTATATAGCCTGGCACACAGCTATTGTGAGGTAAACAGTTTCTTCTGCTTCATGATTCTTCCACTTTAGACCTAGATAAATAGGGTCAAGGAACCACAGACTGAATCTGCAAATCTTTCCTTGTAAGTCAGTTGTGTTAAGTGTTTTGTCACAGTGAAGGGAAGCTGACTAATATACTCGGTTCTTTTAAGTTTAACTTGTACTCTCAAAATTTGATTCTGGGTGAAAGAGTACATTTTCCTCAGGAAGACCCCTTAATCCTTGTCAGACAACACAAGTAGACATTCCTGTAACTAGCTAGGCAAGAGTTACCTTGGAGTAGTTCAGCCCCTAACTTTATTATCAGTCTTGAGTGAAACTATCATTGTATTTTATAATTGAGAAAGATGTATCATTCATCACAAGAAATAAGCATGATAAAGGTGAATGAAGACATCCAAGCCGAACACCAGTGAGAGAAAATGAAATTCAAATACTATGTCCCACTCTTCCTATATAGATATGCCTCTTCACTTGATGTTTGCAAAAACCAGACAGAAAATGATAACTATGTTTGACTTTAGTCCTGGAGAATAGGTCAGGGTAAGCCTTTTAAGAAAGGTTGAAAATAAGAATGTCATTGTGCCTGCATCCAAGCATGCTTTTTCAAAACAGCCCAGGTTACACAGGTAATGCATCTAAGAATCATGCAGACTCTGGCCCTGAGGCCCCTCTTCAGAGCTCCGGAGAGGAGTCAAGGAGCTCTATTCAGAAGAGAAAGAACTTTGATGTCAGAAAAACAAAGGCGAGCCAAGAATTAAAGGGGAAAGGAAGAGAATTAAAAATAGCCCTGTTGCCACCATCCTATTCAGCTCAGTCACCCAAACACTACTGAGAATGCTAAGACACTGCTATTGTGTTTCCTTTCTCAAGTCTAGAAAAGATAGTACAATTTCAAATGCTCTGTCTTAGTTATTCAACAGCAATCACCCTGACTTGGCAGTGAAGCAGTTACATATGTTTTGATATTCTTTTTAAAATGTATTTTAACTAATTCCTTGAGAATTTCATGTCTGCATACAATTTATGTAAATCATATTCATCTCTTTGCTTCCCCAACTCCTTTCAAGTCTACCTCCTGTAGTGGGGGTTATTTAAATCTCCAACCCAAATATAACCAGTCAATGAAAACACAACTCAGTAATTATGAATATATTCTGTAAGCCTAGATTGGGCAGATACCCCTACATTACTCTGTTCTCCAGCTATGAGACCCTTATAACTTGAGAATTTTCCAGACCCTGCATCTGTCCTTCTACCTCCTGCTTCCCAGTCGTCCTCTCCTTCATTGTCTTCTTCCTCCATTGTCTTTCTCCAGTCCTTTCTCTGCTCTCTTCCACCAACCTTTATTTCTCCACTTCCCCTTCTGCCCAATCACTGGCTCCAGCCTTTATTTTACAAATTAAGATGGGCAGAAGGTTCACTAGAATTCATCTATGTAATGACTCATACCTCCTCTGCAGCCCTTCACAGGAAAGGGGAATTAGTATCAAAATACAAGGCCAGGGCTATCCACAACAACTTCCCAACGCTTTATTTCCTCTATTTTTTAAAAAATAACCCACTGAGTTTAATTTGTGCTACTCATGTACCCACAAGTATGGAGTCGTACACTAGAGAGCATAGCCAACCTATCAGGGCCACACCCTTAAAGAAAACTGGCTGTCCCTCCTCTAGAGGCCATTAGCTATGGTTGGGGCTTATGAGCTCTTCCCTACTAGGTGCTGAGTATTGACTGGCTTGATCTTGTGCAGGTCTTGTGTAGGCAACCCCAGCAGCTGTGAGTTCTGAGTGTGCAGGTCTTGTCATGCCCAGAAGGCACTGTTTCATCCCAGTCTTCCCAGACCTCAGCTCTTAAACCCTTTAGCCTACTATAGGATGGTCAATAGGGTTTTGTGGGAAAGGGGAATGACCTAGATGTCCCATGTATGGCTAAAAATTACCCAGTCTCCCCATAGACTTATTTCCTGAACTTTGACCAGTTGTCAGTTTCTGTGTTAACCATGAGCCACTGCACATAGCAACTTCTCTGATGAGAACTGAGAGCTATAGCAATCACTGGATTTGGAGATACAAATTTGAAAGTGGTTTGATTTCATGTCCAGTTAGTACCATAATATAGTAGATTATGAAGTGAAAGCTTCCCAGCTATGACTTCTTGACAGATATACCAAATAGAAATGTGCTTACTCCTCTGAAACAAGCCTTAAATCCAGTCATAAATCAGTTGGTTAGCCTTATAACATTTGTAACACTACTGGACCCATGGCTAACTTGCCAGGCTGGTTGTATATTGTAACTCACAGTGCTCACAGATGGTTAAAAGCTGTTGATGACTTTTCTCCCCCAGCAGCCTGGACAGCACCACCCAAAGCCATGAAATCTAGCCAGCAAGGAGGAAACTTCATGCTCAAAACCAATTCCATTTCTTCATGTCCTGGACAAGCAAGTGTGATGTTTTCATCATAGGGTCTTACCATCTCCTTCTGATGGGCAACAAAGAGCAATCACAATAGTTTGTATTGTTTTGGGAAGTCTCTATGACACCCTGACTCAACCATTTGAGAAGAGGTATCCCACACTGGGCAACAGGCTCTTTATTTACAACCTATAGCTTCTGGAAGAAGACTTTCTGTGTAGAGTAACTCTATATGATTAGCCTATATATGATAACTTCAATTAAGCTCTTTTAGGAAGTTTATCAAATAGTAGGTTTCTGTGTGGCTTTTTCAAGCATCCTTGGTGCTAATTATTACCCCTTCCCTCCTCTGTTCCTCCTTCCCATCTTCTCCCCATTTAAACTTCTCTCCCCCTTCTTTTCCCATCAAATCATGGTAGTCTACTACTGCCCTTTAAGATATTCCCTCTCTAACCCAATCACAAAAGAACACACATGGTAGCACTCACTGATAAGTGGATATTAGCCCAAAAGTTCACAATACCAAGATACAATGCATAGACCATATGAAGCTCAAGAAGAAGAAGGAAGACCAAAGCATCCATTGTATCTTAGAAGGAGTATCAAAATACTCAATCAGAGCTCCCAGAGTCTAAACCTCCAGCCCGGGAACACAAAGTGAAGGGACTCATGGCTCCACCTATATAGGTAGTTGAGGATGGGCTTGTCAGGCATCAGTGGAAGAGGAGGGCCTTGGTCCCTGAAAGTTTGGATGCCCTAGTATTGGGGAATTTGAGAGCAGGGAGGTGGGAATGGGTGGATGGGTGGGGGCACACCCTCATAGAGGTAGGAGGAGGAGGATGGGATAAGGGTTTTGGGGGTATTATGAGAGGGGATAACATTGAAAGGTAAATAAATAAAATATCCAATAAGAAACCAGATAATGGAACTGGCAATTGTAGTCGAGCAGTTGAGACTTTTTGTCCAAAATTTATTACAAGGATTCCATATAATCCTCAAGGACAAGGTATTGTGGAAAAGCCCATGGAACTTTAAAAAGATTGGTGAGACATGCTGTTGCTGAGACAAAGAATGATGCCGACCTGTGAGCTTACTGAGTGCCCTGACAAGGGTGACTAGACATATATTCCTGACCCACCTTTGTTTGCCTATATCCCAGATGGGACAAGCTGCCTTGCCTCAAGATTTTAGACCTTGTGGGACAGAGAATCAAAAAGAGAAATTATAATGACTCTTGTGTTTTTCTTAAAGGTGACCAGCTATTAGGACTCAATCATGTACTGGTCTAGAAATCAATCCAGTATTGGAAATAACAGTCTACATCTGGAAGGCTGGATCTGGACATTTTCAGACACACATTTGGAAGTTAGCTGTAGTTCATGATGATGTTATGATAGCAAGAGATAAATTGGAACAGTATCTGGATTTCAAACAAGGGTTAGTGTATGTTTAAGGCTCTATAATTGTCAACTAAATTGGTTTGTCTTTTATAGCATTATTGTAAGTTGCATTGACTGTATACTTTCAATTGTGTTAGTGTGTTGAAACCTGGCATGTCTGTTATGGGGGTCTATCAACCAGCTTTTATCTTACTGCCCTGAGTATTAGAAAACCTTGATTCTCTGAAAAAAAAGTTGAAAGTGCTGGAAGAAGTGAGTTAGGCTTTAAGCAAGAGGGGTAGAGGACTTGATTATTTGGTATAACAGCCTTTAATTTCATTAATTGTTGGCATCACTGCTTCTACAATAGTTTGACAGAAGGAGTTAAGATAATATTTTTGTTAACATCTAGCAAAAAAATGTTACTAATGTTTGTGTATACAAGAGATTTATATATGTGTCTGGAACAATGGATGATGCTCTATATCCTATTCAAATTATCGAGGAGGTTCAGGGTTTCAGGAGTTAGGAGACCATCTCAAGTGTCATGACAAATACATTGGAGTGTGTTACTTCAAAATTTACAATGATTGTCATTATACTTAGAAAAAAGTTTAAAGACACCTGTATGGTATTTGGCATAATACTAACACTTCTCTGGATGTGTTAACTTGCATAATGAGATTATGAATTTAAAGAATCTGCTCTGTTGAGTTTGATGCTGAGTTTATGCTGATAAAATTATCCATGGCTTGAGGTCAGTAATTTCCATTTTGGTCAAACCTCAGGAATGGCATATATAGCTTGATCAGGCTAGCCACTTTTGTCCTGGGAATACTTTTTTCCTGCCCATCATGTTAAAGTTGTCTCTAAATACAGCACCAGGTTGGCAGCCAAAGTATATGACTTAAACTGAAAATGGACCCCCATACAGAGTTATTAATTTAACAACTGGCAAGCCAAGGATGGGTAAGATTTTGCACAGAGCCTTACCAACCTAAGCCATAAGAAGCATTGATCATGATAATGCATATTCTATGATGAGTAAGGAAGCTTTCTTGTCAGAATGACCTAAGACAGGCTCGGTCTGGTTTATGCAATAAAAATGGGGAGATGTGGAGAGCTTTTGGGGCTGCCTGGCAGGAATCTGTCATTGGCCAAGGACAAATAAATGGACTGCAGGCAGGAATCTGACATAAGAAGTAACTTCAGGCAGAAATCTAAATCCTAGGGTAGAACAAAGAAGAAATTTCAGGCAGGAATTTAAATCTTAGGCTAGAACAAAGAAGTAATTACAGGCAGAAATCTAAATCTTAAGCTAGAACAAAGAAGTAGGCTTCAGTCATGAAAATGACTTTGGGCTAGGACAGGGAAGTAGGCTCAGATATTTTGATCATCCTGATAAGCCCTTAGAAATATGTAAAGGTGATCATAGGACTCTGTCGTGCATGTTCTTTGATTACCTGTGTTTATTGCCTTCCTTGTTCCTTGACTATTTGCTTCTATCATATTGCCAGTTCCTCAACTTAGAACTGACCTTAACACTTGCATGTAATTTAAACAGTATAAAGGTTAAGAAAGGAGGAGGAAGGATGCAAAAAGGGATTAATGGGTGGGGGGGAATGGGGTAGTTGGAGGACATCTGAAATGTAAATAAATAAAATATCAAATAAAAAATAATTTTAAAAAGGCTAGAAAAAATTAAAAAAAAAAAATCTTTCCTCTCCATCCCCTCCAATGGTATCTTTCTCCTCTCCTGGCTTCCACAGACACTCTAAATTAAACACACAAACCTAAAGATGAGAAACAGGATATTAGTTAACCTTATATATTTAGGTCTACAATGTAAAGATAATGAGTATGGGCTCAATCACAGGATCAGAGACAGTGGTAAGTCAGAAACATGAAGATAACATTTCTAACTTTGGCAAAAGGCAGACATTAACAAAGCACTTTATAATGTTGCCCAAGTATGCTGATGCAAGACTGCAATCCATCTCAGCTGCTGTGATCAAGGTTTCAAGGTCATGTCTGGCTACACAGAGAATCTAAGGTCAGCTTGGATTGAAGGAAGGAAGGAAAAATCAGACGGATTTCATGAACAAGGGAGGTAGACAATGAATGGAGAGAAGCAGAAAATGTCTGTAGGAAAATGACTTTGGTGCTTTAGTGACCAACCAAGCTTGAAGCACACTCTACAGAGAAGCATTGCATAACAGCTCACTCTTTATTCAACTTAAGTAAACTTCATTTGGAATGCAGAGAGATAGACAAACCAACTGGGAAGACAACAGGGCACTTATCTATCGGTTAACTGGGATTGTTACTTAAATAAAGGGGCTTATTTTGGTTTTAATACCTTCTTTTAAATGATATCTACAAACAGGTGAAAGCAGTGCAATGATAGCTGATGCTCCCTTTTCAGGTCCCCGATTCCCAGAGGGGTCCCTGGCATTATGGTTTTCATTAAAGTTTGGCATTCAAGCACAAGAGCTTCCGACGGACAAATTGCAATAGATTTCATTAAAGACCCAAATGACTTAGATTTGTGGTTCATGAATCAGAGCAGCTGCATCCTCCAGATACACAGAGTGCTCTCACCTGGTGTGAGTGAATAGTGCACTTTATTAAAGAAAAGAGGAAGCAGAACAGTAGAAGAGAGGCTAATACCCACAATGCATTTATCTACTATCACTATTTCAATTTAATTTTTGACAATTTTATATATATATGGCATGTCGACCCCGCTACCCTCTCTCATCCCTCTCTCACTCCTACAGAACACTTTCTTTCCAAAGAGCCTTCACCTCCTACTTTGATGTCTTGTGTGTGTGCACTCGCAGCTCTTGTGCTGGTAGCTATAACCAAGTCATATCCAGAAGAAGGTGTTTCATGGGACTCTTCCCCATCCTTCAGGTCTTATAACATTCCAGTTTCCTATTTTAGAGAACTGCTTTAAGGTTTAATTGCTGTGAAGAGACACCATGATCAAGGCAACTCTTATAAGAACAACATTTCATTGGAGCTGGCTTAAAGGTTCAGAGGTTCAGTCCTGTATCATCAAGGTAGAAACCTAGCAGCATCCAGGCAGGCATGGTACAGGAGGAGCTGAGAGTTCTACATCTTCATCTGAAGACTGCTAGCAGAGTACTGGCTTCCAGGCAGCTAGGATGAGAGTCTTATAACCCACACTGACAGTAAAACACCTACTCCAATAGGGCCACACCTTCTAATAGTGCCACTCCCTGGGCTGAGCATATACAAACCATCACAAGAAACTGATACAGATAGATTGGAACCCGCTGCTTTCGGTGGGTCTATTTCTTGGGTCTCCAGGTATAATGTTTGATTTGATTAAATGCATTTAGTGTGAGTAACTGCAGTTTGGTTTGGTCTGATCTAGTCTGGTCTGCTGGTGCCTACTTAGAGCAAAAGTTCACTTCTAAACAATGTCCTATGATTTTAATGAATGTAGATATTTGAACTAATTGGAATTTTAAAAGTATAGATTTCAGTCACAATGTGACAGGGCAAGACAAGGCAGAGGTTCTTCTACCTTGTATTCTTGCTGAGGCCATTTTAGTTTTAACTAGAATTTGCTCTCTTTGATGGAGAAGCCCATAGAAAATTACCCAACTCTAGTTTAGAACCTGAGGCCAAGATGCTCCAGCTAACTTACCTTAGCTTCTATTAAACCAACTGATCGTGCAAACCTCCCCCTGCAGCTGCAGAGTGAGATACCAGAATGTGGTTTTTATCTTTAAAATATCTTGCTCAGGACTGCACTTAGGTCCTGAATACATAAGTGTAGTTCTAGCTGTCTGAAATTAAGACTTTCAGTTGGCTCTAAACTGTGATCGAGTGGATCTCTCGGATGGTCTCCTTGTAGTACCAAGCCAAGAAAGAAATGTCCACATGCTCAATTTTCTGAGGTATCGCCAGACTGCTTTCCATAGTGATTGTACCAGCTTGCAATTCCACCAACAATGGAGGAGTGTTCCTCTTTCTCCACATCCTTGCCAACATCTGCTGTCACCTGTGTTTTGGATCTTAGCCAATCTGACTGGTGTGAGGTGGAATCTCAGTGTTGTTTTCATTTGCATTTCCCTGATGACTAGGGATGCTGAGCACTTCTTTAGATGTTTCTCAATCATTCGAGTTTCCTCAGTTGAGAGATCTTTGTTCAACTCTCTACCCCATTTTTTAATAGGGTTATTTGATGGTCTGGAATCTAGTTTCTTCAGTTCTTTGTATACCTTGGATATTAGCCCTCTATCAGATGTAAGGTTGGTGAAGATCTTTTCCCAGTCTGTTGGTTCCCGCTTTGTCCTGTTGACCGTTTCCTTTGCTTTACAGAAGCTTTGCAGTTTTATGAGATCCCATTTGTCAATTCTTGATCTCAGAGCATACGCCATTGGTGTTCTGTTCAGGAACTTTTCCCCTGTGCCCATATGATCAAGGCTTTTCCCTATTTTCTCTTCTGTTAGTTTCAGTGTAGCTGGTTTTATGTGGAGGTCCTTGATCCACTTGGAATTGAGCTTTGTACAAGGAGATAAGTATGGATCAATTTGCATTCTTCTACAAGTTGACCTCCAGTTGGACCAGCACCATTTGTTGAAAATGCTGTCTTTTTTCCACTGGATAGTTTGAGCTCCTTTATCGAAGATCAAGTGACCATAGGTATGGGGGTTCATTTCTGGGTCTTCTATTCTATTCCATTGATCCTCCTGACTGTCTCTGTTCCAATACCATGCCGTTTTTATCACTATTGCTTTGTAGTACAGCTTGAAATCGGGGATGGAGATTCCCCCAGAAGTTCTTTTATTGTTGAGTGTAGTTTTCGCTATCCTGGGTTTTTTGTTATTCCAAATGAATTTTAAGATTGCTCTTTCTATCTCTGTAAAGAATTGAGTGGGAATTTTGATAGGGATTGCATTAAATCTGTAGATTGCTTTCGACAAGATAGCCATTTTTACTATATTAATCCTTCCAATCCATGAGCATGGGAGATCTTTCCATCTTCTGAGATCTCCTTCGATTTCTTTCTTCAGGGTGTTGAAGTTCTTGTCATACAGGTCTTTCACTTGCTTGGTTAGATTCACACCAAGATATTTTATACTATTTGTGACTATTGTGAATGGTGTTGTTTCCATAATTTCTTTCTCAGCCAGTTTATCCTTTGTTTTACCTGAGGACCCAGCTATACCCTCCTGGGTATATACCCAGAAGATATTTCAACATGCAACAAGGCCACATGCTCCACTATGTTTATAGCGGCCTTATTTATAATAGCCAGAAGCTGGAAAGAACCCAGATGTCCTTCAACAGAAGAATGGATACAGAAAATGTCATATATTTACACAATGGAGTACTACTCAGCTATTAAAAATAATGAGCTCATGAGATTCTTAGACAAATGGATGGAGCTAGAAAATATCATCCTGAGTGAAATGACCCAATCACAAAAGAACACACATGGTATGCACTCACTGATAAGCAGATATTAGCCCCAAAACACACAATACCTAAGATGCAACGCAGAAACCTCATGAAACTCAAGAAGAAGGAGGAAGACCAAAGTGAGGGTGCTTTTGTCCTTTTTAGAACGAGTATCAAAAGATTCAACCAGAGCTCCCAGGATCTAAACCTCCAGCCTGAGAACAGACAGGGGCAAGCTGTCCTCTGAGAGGCTCTAACCAGCAGCTGACTCAGACAGATACAGATATCCAGAGCCAAACAGTGGATGGAGCTTGAGGACTCTTATAGAAGAATAGGGGGAAGGATTGTGGGCCCTAAGGAGATAGGAACTGCACAGGAAGATCAACAGAGTAAACGAACCTGAACCCTTGGAGCTCTCAGAGACTGAATCACCAACCGTGGAGCATACCTAGTCTACACAAATCTACCTCCATGGGCTGGACCTAGGCCTCCCTGCACATATGTTGTAAATGTGCAGCTTGGTTTTCATGTAGGTCTCAAACATCTGGATTGGGGGCTATTCCAAAACATGCAGCCTGTATATGGAGTATGGTCTTCCAAAAAAAAAAAAACAAAAAACAGTTATTCAGTTATTCATGGAATATTATTTTTTTATATCTCTTGTATTCAGTTTGCAACTACTTCATTGAGAATTTTTGTATGTATACTCATGAGGGATACTGGACTATAATTTATATATTTTTGTTGAGTTTACACTTGATTTCACTATTTCAATATTATTTGCTTTGTGAAGGAGCTTATTGTGGTTCTGAATTTTTTTAAACATAACTCAAAAAGTATTGCTTGTTTAAAGGCTCTATAGAATTCTTGTATAAGTATATCTGACCCTTGGTATTTTGCTTGTTTGTTTCTTTTCATTTTATTCTGTTTGAATGCTTTTTAAATTTTTTTGATTTGCTGGAAAAAAAAAAAAGAAATATCCACATGCAACATTCTCTACAGAGAAACTGAGGGAGTATCCAAGTGTGGGCATTCCCATGTTAGACATGCTCAGAAATGCAGCAGGCCATTTTCTCAGGCAGGTGGGGGTTTGAACTTGATCTTCAAAAGTTGGTCACTAAGTCCTGAAATCAACTCTCTTCAGGTCTCTAGCTTAGCTTGGGGTCCAGATAAATGTGAAGCCTAAGGTAAAAGCATATGAAGGGGTGACTGAAAGGCATACTTCTGGGCCAGTCAGTATAAGGTAGGGGAGAGGATGCACTAAAGGAAAGGAGAGTAGTGCAGTTCAGGACTTCTCCCTGCAGCAGGATGCAGAGCAGGAGAAGCTGTTTGCTGGCTCTTGTCCATCTTCTATTTCTTTCTTGTCAAAGTCAAACCCCAGAGGGACTCATTGTAATTGCATTTCTAGCTTGTGTCTTCTGGCCATTTGGCATAAATTCTAAAAGCTAGATCCCATGTCTTGCAATGGGGTTCTTTCTCCACATCTAGAAGTTGTTGTGTGAGCTACCCATGGTCTATCTGGTGAAGTGTGGCTGTATGAAACTGATTCCATAGTTCTGTAGGCCCCCTTCCTTCTGTGAAGCTGAAAAGACTGAGATGTTAAGAAATCAATCCTGCTAGCACCAGACAGTCCCTAGCAGAAGTCATAGTGGAGCCACGGGAGCTGAACAGACATGGGGAAGCAGAAGAGCCAAGTCTGCTGGCATAACCCATCCATCCTTCGAACTGTTTAACCAATGTTAAAATAGTGTGTTGTAGAGGTCAAAGCAGAAACTATGAAAAAACAGAGACTAAGTTAGTCAAACACAAAGAAATAGTGCTGAAAGGAAAGAAGTTGATAAGACAGAAACAGGGATGAAACAAAAACTGTTTCAGAGGTAGCATTCTTCATTCCTGTTTATTCTCAAAAAATGTTGAGTTCCCATGATCCCCTGGGAAATGCATTTTTCATGTCCATGGGATACCTGGAACCTCAGGGTCCCTTCAAGGTCTCCACTAAGAGAATGACTGATTCAAAGTGTGCATTGGGAACTGCTTGCCTGTGTAAGGCAGAGAAGACATTTCCAGGCCTCTGTGTAGAGTGGCTGAGTGACTGTCTGCTGAGTGACAGGCAGAAAGGACAGTGGGCTAGGAACCTACTCAGTTTGAAAAGTCTATGGTCACCTCCTCCTCATCACGGCAGGTGCTTCTTTCTGACAGGTATACAGTTCACTCACTCTCATGACTCAGACAGAAACGGGAGAATAAAAAACAACTTGGAGTATTTAATCGGAAGAGCAAACCACAAGGCAGAAGGCTTGTGGTTAGAAGTATCAAAATTGGGCCTGCCCCATATTATTGTCCATTCCTCTGAGACTCAAATGCTTCCTGCTTAGCTCATGGGTTGAAATATTCATCAAAACCATCCCCAGAGCCTTTAAGTTGCAGACTACTTTGGTCCATTTCTGGCCTCTCCTATTTCAGGTCTCCGATGTACTGAATATCCAGAGCCATCTTTCTTCATCCTTTCCTTTGCTTGGCACTGCAGCTGTCTTTAGGTTTATCTTCAGTGATCTCCCCAGCTGCTTCCCCCCTTCATAGCAGCTCTCCAAATGTTAAGTCTCCAATGCTGGTTCACAGCCTACTCCTATCCATACAAGGATGTGGTTTCAATTGGCATTTAAATGCTGATGCCTTCCAGATCAACATTTCTGCCCAGCCCTGTTCCCTAGGATCTAGAGTCTGATTTAAAACTATTTTCTTAGTAGTACATCCCAGGAGAGTCTCAACTTAAGAAGTTGCAGGCTGAATTCATTCTGCACTTTGCCTTCCAACCGGGCTGTCTCACTTTCATTGTCCCTTCAGTAAATAATATTGAAGACCACCCTGCTGTCCTCAAAACTGGAGGATCAGCCTAGACTTTTTCTCTGCTTCATATACCACTCTGATAAAATACCCAGGAAATGAAATACCATCTTCCCACCCCATCTTTCTGATGAGGTCTTGATGCAGCCCTTTGGTAACTCCCAAATCTATTATCCTTACATTTTCCCTCTGCTAAAGCTCTACATTCAAACAGATATCATTCAGAAACGTAACTTTGATCAGTTTATTTCCCAATGTCTTCAGACAGGTCTGCTGGAATCAGAGTCTAGGATGGAAACTGGGGTGTCTGTGGTTCCCAGAGGGAGTCCTCTCATGAGAAATTTTCAAGTCAGGGCGAAGTAAAGATGGCAAGAAAAAAAAAGTCTAAGAGAAAAACAGATTGAATGAAGACTAAGCCTTGGGCCCAGATGAAGGTTTTGCAGCAAACACTGATGCTCATGCTATTTCCTTGAAGGTAAAGTGGCTGATGTTACATGCTCTGATAATGCTATTACAGGCTGTAGTTTGCTCAAGATACTGATGGAGGATAAATAATAACTTTCCCAGAAAAATAGCTTGCCACAACAATTCTTCCAAGTTAAGAAGCAGTTGTAAGCCTTGAATAGTCAGTTAAATACCCACAAGAAGTATTCATGGGCTCAGGAAAGGGGGTTGGGCATGGCCTCAAACAGCTTTTGCATTATGCTTAATGGCCTGTTTCACTCTACATTCAATTGGGATAGAGCAAAAGACAATTGCATTGTCTTTCTTTGACCTTAGCCAACCTTATATGATGCCATTCTCTCCTTCACCTGCCACTCACTCACCTTGCCTCTCTTCTGGCTTGACTCTCTGTATGGCCACACCCTCATTCTTTTCCTTTTCACCTTCTGCATGATCTGTTTCTCATTCTTGTTTACTAGAAAGACTCCAGA
Organism: Mastomys natalensis; assembly: GCA_021653895.1. Classification (NCBI taxonomy): domain Eukaryota; kingdom Metazoa; phylum Chordata; class Mammalia; order Rodentia; family Muridae; genus Mastomys; species Mastomys natalensis. The sequence continues at coordinate 712,441 of JAJTUV010000833.1, read as the reverse complement.
TCAGGTTTCTCACTTGGAAGGCTACTATTGAAAATCTTAGCAGAGTTAACCACTCCTTTACCTGGTTGCTATTGCATTCTATATATTGCTCTGTTATGACAATCTCGGCTTGTAAGATTTGCTAGCATATTCTTCACTAGACCAAATGAGGTCAAGCACTGTATGCCTCCTGAGCTTTGAAACCCTAAGATCCAGCAAAAGTCATAGAACTTTGTAAGCATCACCAGTGTTGAATTAAAGCCTATATTCGCATTCTTTACATAAGCATGAGTTGGTCCATCTAGGAAAGGACATGATTACTCCACAAGGTCTTCCATAACATTGCCCTCTTACTGCTTTAATTGCCTCTCCAACTTCCTGAACCCTTGCAGGCTATTCCCCTTGCAAGAGGCATGGTTCTCATCCAATACACCAGAGAGCCAAGAGAAGCATACACAGAGACACAAGAAGAATCTAAACTGAATTCACAGGCCCCACTGAATTTCCCTTTGTATGAATATTCCTATGAATTGCTGCTATATCTGATTGGACCAAAGATCAAAACTTTGTTCAGTCTCATTTATACATTTTCATCACAGAGAACTCACATAGGAAAGTTCTTGCTGGGTCTTTGGTCTTCACTTCCAAGGTTCTGGCATTGGGTACAGCAGCTCTTACTAGATAAATCTGGTACATGTTTTGCCTACTAGTACATACTTTATTATTGAGCATTGGCCAGGTCCCTTATGGGCAGGAAACATGTTGCTACTTCCTACCACTACAAGTTCACAAATACTAAAACTAGACATCTCAAGTTCTGCAGAAGAGACTTGAAAGTCTAGAATATTGGCCATGTGATCCAGAAAGACAAGACAGAAGGATTCTGATGAAGGTCTTTAAGGGGGCATCTTTTCTGAAAATGAAACCCAGCAGGCGACATTTATACTGGAGGGGAAAGGTGATGAAACCCACCTTGTTATGGGTGTTGGATCCAGACATCCAAGCAACAGCTGTCTATAGCCACATTCGTTTCTGTTTTCTCCTCTTATTCTCCAATTATTCAGGTTTCTCTCACCACCAAATTCACTCTTTGAAATGTACAGTATGGAACACAGTCACAAAACCATCATCTCTTTCCTAGCTACTTCCCCAGTCACCTCACCTGCTTCTTCTAGAATTTCATGGAGATGTAATAATATAATGTAATTTTTTTGTATTTTGTCTGGCTTGGAACCTATTTTTTTCTAATAATAATTTGTGTTTTTGTGTGCATAACACTGTGTTCCCTTGTATGAGCATTCTACAGTTAGATTAGTTATTGAACATTCATGAATGTAGAAGGCTTATACAAACATACATCTTTCTTTCTTTTGGGATGAGATTGGTAAACTGTAAGACTAGTGTATGTTTAACTTCATAAAATGTTATGTTTTCTTTAATTTTTCAAAACCTACTTTTAATATGGGTTCATAAACACTTTAATCTTCCTTCTAGGGCACCACCCACCCAAGGTAGTAGAAAAGAAAGGTTATTAGGTTATAGGGGAAGTAGACATGTTTGGAAATGGTCATTTGGAGCAAATCCTTTCTGTGAAGTCAGGAAATCGGCAGTTCAGTTCACAGGTCAGCAGTGGCAGCTCAGTCTACTTGCAAATACTTCATGGGTACAACAGAAGTCCAGTTCAGTAAAATTGAGATAGCAAATCAGAATCAGCAGCAATAGTATGACCTAGCAGAGACAGCTAGGCTTCAGCCAAATTGGCACAAGACAGCTAGAGGGACTAAGACCACTGGGGACACCAGAAGTTCTTTGCCATGCCTCTCTTGAGGAAGGTAAGTGATGCAAAGATAGCTAGGCCTGCAAATCTCTCTCAAAGGCCATTGAATCCTATTTATACTTCCTCCAAACATCACATGTTCTCTACGGGTCTTGTGTCACCACGGGTCTTGCCTCAGCATGTGAGTCTGTCTCAGCTTGATACCACTTGCCATCAAACTGAGTCTGCAAAAGCAGCAAGAAGCCACCAGCATACCACAAGTTTTTGGTGCATTTCTCTCTATGAAGTCAGAACAAACCAAGTTCAACTACACAATGTAAAGCAGACCAATACATGCATATCATTAGCAAAGAATCCTTCATCACGAGTCCTGTCACATGCTTGCTTTAACAGAACATCCTTTCGACCCATGTCTACTTCAGCAAAACATTCCTTCATGATCTGCTTTAGCAAAACATCCTTTCACCTGTGTCAGCTTCAGGAAAACACTCTACCACATGTTTGCCCCAGCAAAATACCATCCAACACAACTACTTTCCAAAGAAACCAGAAGTTTCCACTTTAGTTGTCAAATGGCTTTCCAAAGTGGTTGAACAATTTTAGAATGTCAAAAGCAATGTGTTAATGTTCCAGGTCTGTGTCTATTCCTTTGGTTTGGGTCATACTAGAAAGTGTAAGCTGACTATGGTTCTAGTACTGAGAGGAAGGGGCTGAGCTGAGTGCTCAGCCCAAATGAGACATCACCATCAATCCTGCCTTCAAGCTCAGGGACATCACAGAAGAGAAGGCAGATGTTCCTATTACTCATTAATGTCTACCAAATACCTGGGGCAGCGTCTGGCTTATAATAGGTTCTCAATAATACTCATTGAATAAAAAAGATTGAAGATTTAATTGTCCTTATAAAATCTACTTTTTTTTTTTACATTATCTCTGACACCCAGGCAGGCAGCATGTATCTGAAATCCACCTTAGTGATTTCTACATTGGGGTTGTAATTTATTTATTGTTGTTGTGTAGTTGTTGTTGACACAGGATCTTATACTGTGGCCCATACTAGACTGGATACACTGTGTAACTTGGGCTGGCCTTGAACTCATAGCATCCCTTTTACTTCAGCTTCTTGAGCTTGGGATGAGAGGAGAATCCACCACACTGGGTTTCATGTGACTTCTTTAGGTCAAGATATACATATGTACTTCAGTGATAACAGTATTCATAGTATTCATCTACTTGTCTCATAGCTTCTTAGAATTATTCTTCACCATTAATTAAGCATTGTGCTAGACACCTTAGGGACATAGAGTTGAGTCAAATAGATACTGCATTCAACTGAGGTGGCATCATTTTCTCAGGAGAGAGACACAAGGTGCTTCACAGACAGCCACCACTGATGGCAGTGGTCCCCTTCCCTTTAGAAGGTTCAAAACCCTCCAAATCTGACAGTACATTTCTAAAACAGAGGGAGTGATGAATGGGGGAGTTCAACCATTCATTTCCTCAGCTCATCATTAATTTCACATATATTGACTTGGTTCTCTGTGCCAGGCATTTCTAAGCCCTGAGAAGACAGCAGCAACTAAGGGAGGTCATAGTTAGCTAGAAGATGCATATTAAACAAGAAATATTCTCCTTTTAATGTAGCAAGGCTTTCATAGGAAATACAGGCACATAGTAAGGGCCCCTACTCTACTCTAGGCCTGGAACTGGGGCTAGTTATGTATTATGTTTCCATAAGAATTCTGGGACTGTTCAAGTCTGTCCAGATACACACAGAGAAGTGAGTTTAGAGTTCTATGCTTCTGCCTTTGCTTCATTACTACATTAGTTACTTAAGCATCATCATGACCAAAATGCCTGATGGAAATCAGTTATGAGGAAATTTATTTTGATCTATGACTCAGAGGATACAGTACACACTTTATTGGCCCCATGTATTTGAGCAGAACATCATGGTGACAGCATGTAGCAAGGGATAGCTGCTCACATAGGATAGACTGAAAGTAGAGGGTCTCCCAAGGATCCTCCTCTAGAGATCTTCCTCCAGCTAAATCTTAGCAACCCAAGTTCCCAGAACCTCTCAAAACAGCACTAATAGCGGGGGACCAAACATTCAAATCAAGAGCCTATTGGGGACAGTTCAAGTTCAAACCATGACAGTTCAGGTTCAAATCGTGACAATTGTTGTTCATGGTTGGCACTGTGCTGTTAACATTATGCTTTGTGTTATTGTATCTATGTGACAATTATCAGGAGACTTTATGTTTCAGCCTCCATGTGGAGTGGTAGCAGTCTTTACTCTACAGCTTATCCTATTCCTTGGAGAACCACTATGTATATAAATACTGTTGTCTTACTAGCACCCTGGTTTTAGAATTCACTATCCATGGCAAATACCCATGATAAACTCATCTCTGTGTGGTACCCTTCCAGCCCTAAGAGTGAAGACAAACCTTTTGTCCTGAGCCTCTTGAGAAATCTTAGCTTATTTACTAAATCCTCACTTATCAAAGGCTCATAGGTAAAAACCTAGGATTCTATGTTTACCCGATTCTTAATATAACATTATTTTGCATCGTTGGCATCTTTCAACTCCACGGCAAGTCTCCCAAATTTATAGACTTTCCTTATCAATTATTAATTTGCTTTTTCTAATATAACAACTGATATTAATTGAACGACCACCATAGACCTATACTCTAGATGTTTGCAAAACATTGTAGTAAGAAGCTGGCAATATTACCTACTCCAGTAAAGCTGTAACATTCTAGAGCGGAGAGACGACTAAACATTCTCTCACTGGTCACAATACAGAGTTCAGGGACATGTTTAAAGGGGCAGCCAGAGAACTAGCCCAGATAAGACAGGGATGTTTTTGTGCACAGCAACCTATTCCTTGAACGTTCTGTCCAAGTGAACCAAGTACACAGATAATGGGAACAAAAAGATAAGTTTAGAGGTTAAATGAAGATCCAGGGTCAGCTGTTGTCTTGGCTCTGAATCTTCATTTGGCTTCATATCTTCAGGGTCACTCTCTCCTCGAGACTAAACAATAGGTCAGGCTTGCTGTGTGGCCTCTCAATATCTGCATGCTGTTCATGTCATAGACAGAATTTATCTTTACATCTTTCTCCTCTTCCTACACATGTGGACTCAGTGTCCCAGAAGCTTCTCTAAGTCCCCACCTCAATCCCATCTCTTCTGCTCACTTCCCACATAGCTGGACATTCTGTTTTCAAACTTAGAAACCAAACATGCCCTTATTATAGCAACAAAGATGCTCTGCTGGTTACACAACAATCATTTCACCTGGAAAACTGATCTCAGAGATGAAAATGCCAGAACAAGTTTGTTGATAAGGCCGAGAGGACCTCGGACCACATCTCACCCCCAGGTTCCACCCGTGGCAACTCCTAGGAGTGCTTATGGGGTATAATTTTTGTTCCTGCTTATTGGAGATTTGAAAAAGACTAAATATAACTTCCAAACTTTGTGGTGGGTTTTAAACCTATATGGAATCAAAGCAGTTGATGGATGCTGAGGAACTAGGAAAGGGTCATGGTTATTAGATGAACTTATTTCTATTGGTGGTAACAAACTACCTCAATATCTGGAGAGTCAAAACATTATTCTCTCAGTTGCTGTGAGTTGACAAAGATTTGAATAGAATCTAAGACACTCCCAATTGTCAACTCACAGCAACTGAGAGAATAATGTTTTGACTCTCCAGATATTGAGGTAGTTTGTTACCACCAATAGATATAATGTCTTTATTCTTAGAACGGCCAAGAACCTTCTATCCCACAGCTTTACAAGTGTGTTGTGCCTATTTTCAGCCATGAGTGATTTAAAAGGGCTTTAAGAAACTGATCCCCTCAGCCCATAGGGTAGCTGAACAGAATGTGATGAAAGATGACCAATATTTGTTTTGTGACTATATGCAAGCTGCACATATGCATACCATATCCAAATATATATCCTTGTTTGGAGGGAAAGTTCTCTGTCCAGAGTTTCTAAAAAAGCATTAGGCTATGGCTATATGGAAAGAATATAAGCACAAGGACACTGATGTATGCTATGCCCATACTGCAGTCATTCTTTCTGTAAACGATAGCATTGTTCAAATCTTTAGTGTTATTTTACCTGCTTATGTTTTCTGATTCTTTCAGGTGTGTACTTTAATCCCTTATTAGGGCAATAGATTTCTCTACTTTTTGTTTTTAGTTTGGTCAGTTTTTATCTTTTATATTTTGAAGCTATGGTATTTGTTGCTTATAAATTTAAAATAATAGAAAGTTCACTGTGAATGAAAATCTTTACCCTCAGAAGTAAGCTTCTGCTGTTAGGACTGCTCCTCAATTAGGGTAAGTGTCCCTGAGTCCCTGTCAGTGTGTTTATGTCCTTACTCTTTTTCAACTTATTTTCTGTACAAATTTTTGAATGTATTTGTTTTTAAATTTTCTTTTGTAGATGGTGTATTGCTAGATTTTCTTTGGTTGTTGTTTTTTAAAAGTACAGTCCGATAATAAATACTTACTCGATGCTTTTTCTTTTTCTTTTTTTTCTTTTTTTTTTTGGTTTTTGAGACAGGTTTCTCTGTGTACCCCGGCTGTCTGGAATCACTCTGTAGACCAGGCTGCCTCGAACTCAGAAATCCGCCTGCCTCTGCCTCCAAATTACATCTATATAATTCACTTAGATTCACTCTTCCCTGCTGTTTTATATTTGTCCTCCTGTCTGTTTGCTATTCTTTTTTCTATTGTGGACTGTTTTGATTTATTAACCATATTTTATCATACCTTGTATTTCTATCATTTAAATTCTTACCCTAGAAATTACACTGTACCTACTTAACTCACCGAATATTAATCTAGACCTCAGAGACAATGTCTGTGTTTAAGGACATTTTCCTCCCCTTTCTCTCAACCTTTCGATATCCATATTTGATGTTCTACTCTTAAATTATCTTTTTGCTATTGATACTTAATCTTATTGACTATATTATCACTGCTATGTAGTAGAAAGGATTATTTAAACTCCAAATAAGATCTCCTACCCCAATGAGACCAGTAAAGGAAGACACAACTCAATAATTATTGGTACAAATTGCACGCCTGGATTGGGCAGATTTACCACTACACTACTCTAATCCCCGGCTATGAGATCCCTTATAACTTGCGGTTATCCCAGGCCTTGTGCTTGTCCTCCAGCTCCAGCTCCTTTGTCGTCGGTTCCTGCTCTGCTTCTCTGCTCTCTTGCTCTTTGCTTACTTTCTGTACTTCCTTCTGCTGCTTCCTCTGCTCTACCTTTCCTCTCCTCTCTTTCTTTTCTTCTTCACTTCCTTCTTCTCTTCTTCTTCTTCTCTTCTTCTTCTTTCTTCTTCTTCTTCTCCTCTTCTCTTCTGCCATCTTCTACTTCTACCTCCTTTTATATTGAATTCCTCTCACTCTCTCCTCCCTAGGCCTTTATCTCTGCCTCCCCTTCTACTGCCCAATCTCTGGCTCTAGCCTTTATTTTACAGGTTTTAATTGGACAGATGGTTTACAAGACATCACCTGTGTACAGATTCAATCATCCTCTGCAGCCCCTCCCAGAAGGGTGGAACTAAGATCAAAATACAAGGCTGGGGCTATCCACATTGATTCAATCCTCTCAGGAGGGTGGAACTAGGATCAAAATAGAAGGCTGGGGCTATCCACAACACTGCTATGTATTCATAAGAGTTTAGAGGCCTGAAATTATACACCTGCTCAGAAACTTTCCATTTTTCCTTTTTTTTTTTTTTTTTTTTGCTTTGCTTAATGTCCATACAGTCTTGTTGTCTGCAGACCTCTGAGTTGAGGGTACAGGTGAGTTTGGTTGGATCCAGTTTGTCAATTTGTCTTTACACTGGGTAGTCCCAGGTCCCTGACTCTAGTGAATCCTGCCTAGCCTTGGCTTCTGCCTCAGCCTGCACAGCCTGGGAGCCAGCTCCCAGGTTTGCTGCACTAACACCTCAACTCACACGCGTGCAGTTCCTGTCCTCCGATATTCTGCTTACCTCTTGATTTTAGGACTTCATCCAAAAATTAATTAGCTTGGGGGTTCTTGTCTGTCTTTGAAACTCTTCAAATTAACAAACAGTTTAATATGTGATGTTTGTTATAAAAACATACAGTTGTTTTGTCAGGAGAATTCATTCAAGTAATTCACAGTTACAGAATTAGAAACCACAACAAATGCTGTTTTCTTTCAAAATATAAAAGGCTATAAAGGCTACCTATATTTTACTTAATAAAAACATAATAATTAAAAATAATATGCCAAGCATTTATATATGCTGGGTAGGTAGTAGCCTAAGTATTTCATATAGATTATTTAATTAGTATAATTTACAATAGTTTCTACTATATATTTTATACTCAACAAGTTTTAGCTATTATAGTTACTTCTGTATTAATTTCTCATTTGAATGTTTTTGTGTCCTTCTGGAGCAGAAAGTTATGGACCCAAATAGGTAGGCTTCTGAGAGTTTTCTAGACTTCTTCCCTAGAGTTAGGTCAGTGAATTACAGGATCATGTTAAAACACATGATTAATACATTGCCTTCTTAAGTACATCTTTACAGGTCTTAGCCTCTAAGCATAAGGTGTGATTTGAGGGGACATAAGGTGTGACATTCTCAAATTATATTGTTTGTCAGTGGACCACGCAGAGAATCTCAGCCTCTTGAAAGACTTCTCCCAAACCCTTTGTTTTCCCCCTTTTTCTCTGTGAAAACTGAGTAAGATCATTATTGGATCAGGGTTTGGATTCCCTTCCTCATTTCCATTTTTCTCAATAAACCCCATGGGGGGAAAACATTTTAAAATTTAATTTGAACAGGTGTGGTAAAAAGCATTTTTAAAACTGCACCCTGGACTTTGATTCTGTTTGTTTGAACTAGATCTCAGTGTCATTTTAACAGACTTGCACTGTAAATAGCTTAAGTTCTGGTGCCAAGAACCAATTATCTACAGGGAGAAAAGAAAGAAAAAAAAAACAAATGATTTTATACAGAATGAATCATGCGGGCGCATCAGAGGCTTAGCAGGCAAATTGGCTTAGATAAGACCAAATACTGCTGTCACTTGATTAGGGATGAAATCGCCAACCTGAGTTGCTGCTCTTAGGGACTGAGGAAGACACAAATCAAATAATATTCATGTGGAATTCCCCAAGTTCCATTATGATGCAAGGATTCTGTTCTTTTCCACACTGTCCGAGAGTAGAGATTTAACATCATATTTGCAACCATCAGCAGATTTATTTGGTGAATAGACAACCTCAATGGTACAATACGCTCGGTGCTTTTTCCGAGACCTTGTTTTTTGGATGTGTATATTTTGAAAAGTGTATTATGTAAGTTTGTAGGTTTTAAATCTGTATGTAATATATTTAATGTATATGTAATATATTTAATGTAAGTTTCTAGGATATATATGTATACATACACATATAAATCATATACATCATATATATACACATACACCATACATATACATCATATACATATACACCATACATATACATCATATACATATAAATATATATATATATATTACATTTCAAATTCACTTGAATCATGAACTTATTTGGAAGTTGGTGAAAACTACAACCCAGTACTTCTGTGGTGGTACCCATTGATTCTACTCCACCAGAGTCAAGAATGTTTTCAACCAGTTTGGTTAAGAAATGGCTGTCAATAATGGTTCATCCATGCACATGATACTCAAGCAACAGACCAATCTGCTCCCCAGTGTGGTAGAACCTGGTAGATCTGATGCTGCAATTATCTCAGACTTGCTTGTTCTCAGGTCATCTTGCTGGACATTATATCCACTGCAACTTAAGTTATCGCCTCCCCGATTACTCCACAAGCTTAGAGAATCAGGCAGGCTAATGGTCTTTGACGTTGTCATTGTGCATGTGTGTATTTGTGTGTGCTCCTTTGAGACAAATTTTCTCACTGACCTGGAACTAGTCAAGTAGGCTGGGCCACCAGGCTAATAAGCCCAGGGTATTTGCCTCTTTAGTGATGAGGTTGGAAGTACATGCCACCATTTCTGAGTTCACAGGATCAAATCCATGTCTTCATGCTCAAAGAAACATAATGATGACATCATAGAAAAGCTCTATCCCTCATCACATGTACATACATGTGCCAGCACATCTGTATACACAAAATGCACTTGAGCACATAGAAGCTCACACAAATACACACTTTAGCTCCTGAGCTCTGCCTTTCTCTCTAAACCCTCATCTTTTACTAAGCTAAAACATTTCCTCATGCATTAAGCAAATTCCCAGGTCTCCACTTCATCCAGCTGTGGCAGGTGTCTCAGAACAGTTATGAATGAATGGAAAGCTGATATTCAATTGCTAAGTGGGCCTTCAACATTGTCTGAAGCAGAAGAGTTCTAAGCATACCAATAAAAGTACTAAAAAGCGAGGTAGACCTCTGAACATTTCTAACTACCTGTAGCTTTCACTTGGCCTTTTTCCCTGTGTTGTTAATAGCTAATGACCTGAGATTTCCTTATGGAGATGAGGTTTCCTTATGGTCTTGAACCTTAAGCAGTATTTAATTAAGTTGAATTTTCTCTGATCATGAGAAGAAAGGCTTAAATCAGGTACATGCTCTTTGAAGATAAACAAATCTGATGTTAATCTCCACCCCGTTCTTTACAAGCTAGGAAACATCATGCCCTATGCCTAACCCTTGAGCCTCGGTTTCCTCATTTTGTGTAAGCCAACTTCTAAGGTTTCTGTGAAGATGTGACGTGATGATTGAAAGGGCATAGAAGTGCAGTCCATGAGGGGCTCCAATAGGGGATGAGTAGAATCTTTTAGCTACACCGTAGATGAGGTTAACAGATGTGCATGGGCTGGTGAAATCAGGCTTGAAGGCAGAGATTCTTGGAACTCTGTCAACAGCAGCAGGGACAGAGCTCCATCTCCATGTTGTTACCCACAGCAGCCAAAGGAGGAGGTTCCTTTAATCCTTTAGGGAAATCAAATCAGATGAATGGATCCTTGGCTTTGACCCAGAGAAGAATTTCAGGACAAACCAGCATGAAGCAAAGTTGGAGTTTATTACAATAAGAAGGCACTCAGGGAGAGAACACAGCACACAGAGCACACAGTGAGTACACTGTGAGGTACTTGGAGGTGAGTTGCTGTTAAATGTCTTGGCATGTCTACCATTTTGATTGCTCTTAAGCTGCATCTCAAAGGGCTGCTAAGAACTCTTTTTTGCTTCTTGGTAAGTGAAATGAGAGAGTCACTTCTGAGGTTCTTTGATGGGAAATAAAACCAGGAGTTAGTTACAAGAGGTTAGAACTTTTCCTTTCTTCCTTTCTTTCTGTAAATGGAGAAGGGTTCTGATAATGTTTCTCAAAAAGTACAAGTTTATAGCTGAGAAGGAGAAAGTCTTTAGCAGATTCTACATGTGCTGGATTACTGCTTCTCTGCTGGGAAGAGGTATCAGCCAGCCAGACTCCCCTGCCCCAAGTCCTCATGATGTCCCATCTTTGTCCCATCCTCACTTTTAATGTCCAAGTTTGTGCCATGTGTAATGAAGAAAGACTAACCTTAGGTCAACGGAATCTAGTTTCCACATCTGTGCAGTAGATAAAGGGTCAGGAAGAATCTTCATTATCAGGCAAGAGGATCTCTGTGTCACTTTCCCATTGGCTTTCTCTGTGCTTAATGAAGCATCAAAGAATAGAATTTCTTGATTCTCCCTAACATCAGGGAGGGGTTGGTATCAAGTGAATCAAACCCAAAGGAATGATTAATCTCATCCCCAATTAATATCTTCTGAGCACCCTGTGGTTTGATTTACACATAAAAAGCAAATTGGAGTCATCATTAAAATAACTCCAATCAAAGACTAAAAGATTATTTTTTTAAGCTCAATTAGGATAACACTTTCATGCCTGTGATTAATCTAGTGTTGCAAGATAAAATAAAGGTGACTTAACATACCTCCCCTAATTTAATCCATTTCTTTATAATGGTGTTTTGGTTACTTTGGAAACTCTGGCCTGATCCTGGGCGAACATTAATGATTCATTAATGTGTGTTTACTTAGCTCAACACACAGAGGCTGACATTCATGAAAGGCAAGAGCAATTAGCAACTTTACAGCTTAGGGTCTTGTTTATGCAGGTTATAGCAAAGTAAATCATTTTGTAAGTGTCTATGAAAGGTAAATGATAATGTATTTGGAGTGTTTCCAATTTCACTTTTAGTGTGAAAATATAGTATTAATTAATCCTCATACACTAGTCATCAAGGAGTGCTTGTTTGTAGATTATAGTACTGACAGTAGAAGGGCCTTCTCTCTCTCTCTCTCTCTCTCTCTCTCTCTCTCTCTCTCTCTCTCTCTGTGTGTGTGTGTGTGTGTGTATGTTTGTTAGATGTTTAGTGTATGCATGTGAGCATGAGAGTGACATTATATGTGTGATATGTGAATGTATATATGTATGGTGTGTGGTGCATACATATAGTGTGAGTCTGTGTGTGTGTATGTGTTTGTGTATGTGTGTTACATGTGGTGTGTGGTACATGCATGAGAGTGTGTCTGTATGCATAAGCATTCACCTGTGCACATACTGAAGCCAAAGCAGGATACCTGGCATCTTGATCTGTGGCTCTCTGACTTACTGTCTTGAGGCAGAGTCTCTCACTGGACCAGAAGATCATAGTTTTGGGTAGACTGGTTAGCAAGTGAGCTCTCAGCATATGCCTTACATATCCATGCCTGGCTGAAGCTCAGATTGCAGAACAAGCTCTCTTACCTACTAAGTTACATTCTTAGTTCCCTTCACCCACTTTTAAAGGACAAATATAGGGCAAACATATATTGAAAGTGAAAAAAATAATTCTTTCTAGTGGAATTCAGACAAGAGATTTCCTTCCCCTCTTTTATAGAGCATTCATTTTAAAAAAAACTTACATAGTTTTCTTTAAGTATGCATGTGTCTCTGTGTGCCTATCATTGTTTTTTAAAGTCTGGATAGAGTTTTGTGAGCTTTGTGGCACATGTGTCTTTCTCAAAGACCTGAGCTACCCTAAAACCATGAACATCAAGGGAACTAGCATGGCTCCTCCCAGATACAATACAGTACAGTACTGACAGTGCAGGCCTAACTTCAATGAACTTCTTGCTTCGGTTTGCAAAATGATCTTACAGCATAAAGATATGAAAATTTAAATATTTTTCTCTCTAGGTGAAACCAGGTGTCCTCTCACAGTCATTCCACCCACCTGGAAAGAGTAGGATGATCTATGTGTGAAGAGTCATGTCTTCCAGTTTCAAGTCTAGTTTCTGTGTCTCCTGGAGATGTGTCTCTAGAGGTTGTATCTGTGTGATTGTCTAAGACAAGGTGATTTCTTTCTATCTCTGTGGACTGTGCAACTCTTAGTTGATTGTCTATTGTAAGAATTATGTTGTATGTTATTTACTGTGTGTTCAGTGTACAGGCATATGCAGGTACACTTGTGTTCATGTAGGAGGAGCTAAGGAGGGAGGAGTTAGGAGAGGAAGAGGAGGAGTAAGGAGGAGAGGAGGAAAAGGAAGAGGAGGAGCTAGGAGAGGAGAGGAGAGAGGAGAGAGAGAGAGAGAGAGAGAGAGGAGATGGAGGCGGATGTTCACATGTCTGTAGCAGTCAAAGGTAGTTGGTATATCTAGGTTGGGTATTGGGTTACACTTATGTTACTGATCATTATCAAATATATAAACCTTTGATTAATCTTTAAGTATTAGAGTCTCATCTTTCTACTGGGCCCACATGGATGGCAGGATGGCTTGGGCAATGCCCAGCCTTGCAGAGACAGTGTGGGAAATTGAGCCATCTCCCATGCTGACATCTTATGGGTGGCATGGTGGGCCAGTTCTAGCTGCTGCATGCACATGGCCTCTGGCCAAGAAACATGGTGGCTGAACTAAGCAGAGCCGCTGCAGCTTAGATAGTTGGCTTGACCAGAGGCCGTTTTAAATAATTACTACAACATGTTCATATATGTGTTAAAGTCAGAGGACAACCTCAGGTGGCACCCTTTGGAAGCCATCCATCTTGGTTTCTATAAGCCGGGTGGTGGTGGCGCACGCCTTTAATCCCAGCACTTGGGAGGCAGAGGCAGGCAGATTTCTGAGTTCGAGGCCAGCCTGGTCTACAGAGTGAGTTCCAGGACAGCCAGGGCTACACAGAGAAACCCTGTCTCGAAAAAACCAAAAAAAAAAAAAAAAAAAAAAAAAAGATTCGCTCACTGGCCTAGAGCTCACCAAGTAGGCTAGACTGGCTGGCTAGAGAGCCCCAGGGATCTGCTGTGCCTGCTTCCTTTGCAGTGTAATTACAAGTATAGGGCATGACACCTGGCTTCAACACATAATTTCCACTTGAACCTAAGTCCTCATACTTTCATGGCAAGTTCTTTTAGGAACTGAGCTGTCTCCCCAGCCTCACATGTTGGTTAAACGTATGAATTAATAAGTGTTTTCTTTACCATATTTTTGGAAAAGATTTTTGGATTGGAAGATTTGGTTTTGAATTTTGTTTCCCAAACAATTTAAGAAACATTTCCAGGTGCATTTTCCATGAGTTATTTCTCTGTCGATGGAAGATGACTGATGGAAAAACTCATAGCAGGAAAGATTTACTGTAGCTTACAGTTTCGGGGAGTGCTGGCTACCATGGTGGACCAAGATACCAAGAACAAGGCAGGAACCTGGAGTGGCTTTAACTCTCAAAGGCTACCCTCAATGACTTATTCCTGTTATTTAAGCTGTGCCTCTTACAGATGTCACAGCCTTCCAAAAGCTGATTAACTTACATTCAAAATGTGAACCTGTGGGGAACATTTCATATTCAAACCATAACAGATGTCTATTTCTACCAAAAAACAAAGCATCCTTCGGTAGGAGTGGTTTGAGCAAAACTGAGCCCAGCTTTGAATTCTTCACTTCTCTCCCCGTGTCTTCCACCTGTTTGAGATCTGTGTGGTTACTTACCTGTCTGAAATCCAGCTGGTGTGTGTGTGTGTGTGTGTGTGTGTGTGTCCCTCTCTCTAACAAAAGTCTTTGATCTTTATTTATTGGGCAGCACAGAGTATAGGAAAGGACACCTTTCATACAGAGATCTCTAACAGAGTCACACAAGCACACAAGGGAAGAAGTGACTTTATTGACTCCCAATTGACCCAGAGTAGCACTCAAAACTGCAAACAGATATTGCCAACATTTAGGACATGTTTGTTTTCTATAAGGCTACCTTTGATTCTCGGTTGCTTTCAGCAAATGATTAGCACAGCACATGCACATATACACTATTCTGGGTCAGGGTCTTGGAAGAACACATGACACTAAAGCTATGCATTAGCTTAGGTTGTCAAAGCTGATTGCAGGGGAAGTTTAAGGCATGTAAGGTTTGTTACACTATTCTCCTTAAGGTAGGCTAAATTTTAACAGTCTGAGTACACAGTAGGGCAGCAGGTTAAGAATATAGTCTTAAATGACCTCAGAGCTGTTATTACCTTGGTTGCAAAGTCAGAGATTGGAAAGGTTCAGTCTCTTTGAAGGCAAGAAATACAGTCAAATTTAAAAGTGTATCTGAAAGTTCTAGAAAAAAAAAAAAAGTAAATACACCCAAGAGGAGTAGACAGTGGGAAATGAAATCAGGGCTGAAATCAATCAATTAGAAACAAAGAAAACAGTACTAAGAATCAACAAAACTAAGAGCTGGTTCTTTGAGAAAATCAAAAGGATAGACAAACACTTAGCTGAAAGACAGAGAGACAGCATCCAAATAAACAAAATCAGAAGTGAGAAGGGAGACATACAACAGACAAGGAGGAAATTCAAGGAATCATTAAATCTTACTTCAAAAGCCTGTACTCCACAAAATTAGAAAATTCACACTGTCAGGAGCCATCATAGTTCAAGCTAATAACTAGCAGGTGATCTTCCTGAAATGACTTCATTTTAGATTAATATCTATGACAAAGCTCCGACAGGCAAGGCCCAGGAGAAAATAATTTTAGGAAAGATTCCTAAGTACACTTTTCCTGTTAATATTAAACATATATAACAATCACTAGATATTAGCACACCCCTTTAAAGCAGATCTCTGCAGATCTACAAAGATATACTGTCTTATAGTGATGCTATATAGACAAATGGATGACTTCTTAATTATTAATGATGATTCTATAAGAATTTCTAAAATTTTATCAATATATATTAAGCTCTTTTATAGTGAGACTGCTATTATGTTTCTTCTGATAGCCAAATCTGCAATGAGAACTCTGTCAGTCTCCCATGTGTCACCAGTTAATTGCTTATAGATAGTACCCAGATTTTCTACTACTCAGAGCACATTCCAAGAGGTTGTCAAACCATTAACCAAAGGTCATAAAAAGGAAACTAGTGATTTATTATAGATGTTAGGACAGAAAATAAAATACTGACTGGGTTTATTTGTATAAAACTTCCCTAATAACTTAGTTATGGTTTTTAACTTTCAATGAACCTGTGGAGCTGTGACAGGTGATGAATATTTAGCCAGATAATTACTCCTAATGGATATGCATGTAACCATTCACTATTGTAAATTTCTTATTCACTTTATGATTTGAATTTCTGTAAACGTGTGATGAACTTTTATCATGTGATCATGTATTCTGAAAGATGTATAAATACTGAGGACAAAGAGAAGAATATGAGAAAATATATCCCTTGCTCTGCTTAGGATCTTTCTGCTTCCCCCTTTTTCTTGGAGAGCTTTCATAGGTAATTTTTTACAACATAGAAATAAATACTATAATTATTTTTAATGGTGTCTCTTTTTCTTCATGAGATTTCCAATTAGCAGGCTGAAAGTTAGAGCCATGCAGTTCCTGATGAGATAGAACAAAGGCTACATTTCTTAATGCCCCCGCCCGATCCCTGCTGTTAGGCCACAGGTGTCAATCACCTAAGCCAGCAGCTTTTTACCCTCAGAAAGAGCAAGAAAGATTTTTTAGGATGTTTTAGAAATTATCATCAACATTTCAGTATAATTAAAGAGCTAGAACGTCCAGAGACCATCAGTCTTTAGAGCCACACCAGAGTCCTACTCTGTGTCACATTTCAACCATCTCCAGGCTGGGAGGCTCCATGAACTACAAAAAATGGATGATTTTCTAGACAGAAATCACTTACCAAATGAATAAATGAAGATCAGGTAAACTGTTGAAACAACCCTATAACCCCTAAGGAAATGGAAGCAGTTGTCAAAAGTCTCTCAACCAAAAACAGCTCAGGGCCAGATGGTTGTAATGTAGAATTCTACCAGACCTTCAAAGAACAACTAATACCAACATTCCTCAAACTATTCCACAAAATACAAACAGAAGGAACACTACCAAAACTGATTTTATGAGCCCACAGTCACCCTGATACCTAAACCACATAAAGACTCAACAAAGAGCAAGAATTTCAGATGGGTTTCTTTTATGGACATTGATGCAAAACTACTCAATATAATGCTCAGAGACTGACCCAAGAATACATCAAAAATATCATCCACTATGATCAAGTACGCTTCATCCCAGGTATGCAAGGATGCTTCAATATACAAAAATCCATCAACATAATCTACCATATAAAGAAACAAAAAGAAAAAGATCACATAATCATCTCATTAGATGAAAAAAAAAAAGCCTTTGACAAAACCCAACACCCTTTCATTTTAAAAGTCTTGGAGAGATCAGGGATACAAGGCAAATACCTAAACACAATAAAGGCAGTATACAGCAAATCAATGGCCAACATCAAATTAAATGAGGAGAAACTTAAAGCAATTCCACTAAAATCAGAGACAAGGCTACCCACTCTCCTTATGTATTCAATATAGTCCTGGAAGTTCTAGCCAAAGCAATTACACAACTCAAGGAGATCAAGGAGATACAAATTGAAAGGGAAGAAGTCAAAGTATCACTATTCTTGGATGATATGATAGTAAACGTAAGTGACCCCAAAAAGTTTACTAGATAACTCCTACAGTAGATCAACACTTTCAGCAAAGTGGCTAGATACAAAACTAATTTAAAAAAAAATCAGTAGCCTTCCTTTACACAAATGATAAACAGGCTAAGAAAGGTTAACCACACCCTTTACAATAGCCAAGAGTAATATAAAATATCTTAGTGTAACTCTACCCTAGAAAGTGAAAGAGACCTTTATGATAAGAACTTCAAATCTCTGAGGAGAAAAATAGAGGAAGATATCAGAAAATGAAAAGATCTCCCGTGCTCATGGATCAGCAGGATTAACATCGTGAAAATGGCCATCTTATCAAAAGCAATCTATTTATTCAATACAATTCCCATAAAAATGCCAACACAATTCTTTACAGACCTTGAAAGAGTAATTCTCAACTTCATATGGAAAAACAAAAAATGTATATTAGTTAAAACAATCCTGTACAATAAAAGAACTTCTGGATGCATATCTATCCCTGATCTTAAGCTGTACTACAAAGCAATAATAATAAAAACTGTTTGGTATTGGTATAATAATAGACAGGTTGATCAATAGAATCAAATTGAAGACCCTGAAATAAACCCACATACCTATAGACACTTGATTTTTGACAAAGAAGTCAAAACTATACAATAGAAAAAAAAGCATCTTCAACAAATGGTGCTGGTCTAACTGAAAAGCTTTTGTAAGGCAAAATACACTGCCAATAGGACAAAATGGCATCCTACAGATTGGGAAAGGATCTTGACCAACCCTACATTTGACAAAGGTTTAATATCCAAATTTTATAAAGAATTCAAGAAATTAGACACCAACTCAGTTAAAAACAGAGTACAGAGCTAAACAGAGAATTCTCAACAGAAGAATCTCAAAGAGCCAAGAAGGACCTAAAGAAATGTTCAGTGTCCTTATTCATCAGGGAAATGCAAACCAAAACAACTCTGAGATCCCATCACATACCAATCTGAATGGCTGATTAGAAACTCAAGGAATAGCATATGCTGGGGAGGTCATGGAGCAACGGGAACACTTCTCCATTTCTGGTGGGAGTGAAAACTTGTACAAACTCTCTGGTAATCAATTTGGCAAGTTTTAGGAAAATGAAGAATAGACCTCAAGACCCAGCTATACCACATCTGAACATATACCCCCAAAATGACCCACTATACACAAAGACACTTGCTCAGCCATGTTCATAGCAGGTTTATTAGTAATAGCCAGAAACTGGAAACAACCTAGATGTATCTCATATCCACACAATGGAATACTATTCAGTTATTAAAAACAAAGACATCATGGATTTTGTAGGCAAATGAATGGAACTTAAGAATATCAGCATGAATGAGGTAACCCAGAATCAGAAAGATAATGTATGATATGTACTGACTTATAAGTGGACATTAACCATAAAGCGCAGGACAACCATGTTACAATCCACAGACCCAAAGAAACTGGATAATAAGAAGGGCCCAAGTGAGGATGCTCGAATCTCACTCAGAAGAAGAAACTAAATAGTTATCAAAGGTGGATGGAGAGAGGGAACTGGGTAGGAGAGGGAGTGAGGAGCAGGACTGGGATGGAGATCAGGAGTAGGGAGAGAAGGGACAGTAGAGAGGTGGGAATCAGAATGGAAATCGGTGGGGGTATCTCTGGTTAATAGCTGGAAGCCTGAGAATGGGAGGATATGGGGATTCTATGAGAGAAACCCTAGCTGAGATTCCTATCAGAGAGGGATATAGCAATTGAAGTGGCCACCTCCTGTTTCCAGGCAGGACTTCCAAAGGAGGCAGGGGGCATCAATCCACCCACAAAACCTTTAACCCAAAATTTGTCTAGCCTACAAGATGTGGCAGTGATGAGAAATGGAGCAGAAACTGAGGGAACAGCCAAACAGTGACTGTCCCAACTTGAAACGCATCTCATGTGAGTGACCCAACCACTGACACTTTGCTATTCTTGCAGACAGGAACCAAACATGGCTGTCTCCTGGGAAGCTTCACCCAGCAGCAGATGAAGGCAGATGCAAAGACCCACAGCCAAATAACTGGCAGAGTGTGGAGAATCTTGTGGAAGAGTGTGGGATAGAAGTGAGTGAGCCAGAGAGTTCAAGGACACCATGAAGACCCAAAGAGTCAGCTGACCTGACACCGTGGGGCCTTGCAGAGCCTGAGCCACCAGCCAGGGAGCAAGCAGAAGTTGGACCCTCTTACCCTTAAATGGAATGGCCCTGACCCAGTTCTCATATGGGGCCAAGGACTCATATGCCTGTTTGATACTACAGAAGGCACAGCTAAATGGCTGCCAAAAAGATTAATGAAATAAATAGATACCCCCACAAAGCCAGGCCCAACTATAAATAAGATGAATAACAAGTGACCTCCAGGGAAGAGAAATCTCCCTGAGAATTCCCTTCTTTTTCCTTTCCAGGTAAAAATGAAACACCTGTGATGTCTGCTGGTAGAAGTTCTAATCCTGATGCTGGCCTCCGAGTTTATACTACTCAGATCTTTGATGGGCCATTGACAAGGACACCAAACAGCTAGAGACTGACATCACTAATCTGAAGAAATCCCTCGTTTCGCTGTCTGAAATGATCTCCAAAAATTGCGAAGGACTCTATTGGACTTGAATTACTCTTTTACAATAGAAAAGACTGTGTACAGCTCTTGACTGAGTACAGCCCTTAAAGAAGAAGTTGCCCTTATGTTGACAAGATAGGGATTGTTAAAGAGAACATGAAAAAGGTCAGAGAAGGCCCTGAGAAAAGACAGAGAGAGAAAGAGAAAGATGAGAGTTGGTATAAGGATTGGTTTTCAACCTCTCCATGGTTGTCAACCCCACTTCCTCCCATCCTGGGACCATTAATTGGGTTATATTTGCTGATTTCTTTTGGTCCCTGGGCCTTAAATAGACTGACTAACTTTGTGATACAACAGACAGATAATTTGGTAGTAAAATCTATTCGGATACATCAGCATAAGTTAGCTATGGAGGACCATGAGACTCAAGATGAGGTTGCTACTCTATCCAGGGTGTTCCCAAAACCCATCTCAACCCAATCTAAAAGAGGAGACTTCCACCCCTAGACCAAGTAGAGAGGGGCCACCCAGAACCCCTTCTGACTGGCAATCTGAATTCTTGCTTAGGCTGCGAGGCTAAGCACTGCAAGGGAATATAAACAAAAACTAAAAATATCTCTCTGGGTTCCCTGAGGGACAAGCCTGACTGCATAGGGGTTGATATCAAAAGTATCCCCTTTCCAGGAAAAAGACATCGAGATGAGTATGGCCCTCATGCCTCACTGGACAGCGACAGGAGGACCAGAGCCATTACAAGATCCCCTTCAATTATTGGAGGTCAGGCCTCTATCCCCGCCTTCGCAAGATTAGAATCGCCAAGGTTCTCCTATACTTAGAGAAGGGAGGAGATGTCAGGGGCAGTCCTGCTTATACACTGAAGGCCTAAAATCAGTCATAGGCCTAAAATCAGCAATAGGCCTGACATACATACATACATGCTAACACAAAAGTCCTGTGTCTCTGTGGAAAAACACTGAAACAGAAGGCTATAAGCTATTGTAAACAGGCAGCTTCTGTGGAAATTTACCAGACCTAGTAGTCATAGGTCTTATAAATAGGCAGCCTCGGTGGACAGTACCAACTTAGATAAGGACAAGTGAATCATAGACAAAGTCATAGTGACCTGTCCCTGAACCTTCACCCAGCTGATACCCTATTCTGAATGATATCCATACTCCCCCTGAAAACCTATGCTCCGGTGTCATTCCCTTCCCCACATCCTGTCCTTTTGTGTTTATAACCCCTGTGTGAATAAGTAAATTATGGTGTGATTTAAATAAAAAAATAAATAAATAAAAATAAAACAAAACAAAACAAAACAAAAAAGAACACTGGCATGCTTGTCAACTTCCAAGATTTTTATAAGAAAAAAAAAGAATATAAATGCATTTGCATAATTACACTGAGTATTTTTTGTTAAATATTTCTGTCATATTAAATTTTGTTTATGAAATTTGTGATTGAATTCTTCTCCACTTGGACCATGCTCTATTCTTAATAAATTGTATTGATTAAACAAACTAAAATAAAACAATCCTCAGTATGACATACTCTACTTAATGTAGACAGCTGCCCAGCTCCAAGCTGGATAACTTGCCTCACCACTTTCTGTAGTTCTCACAAATGGGAAATTTAGAATGTGTTGCAAAGATAGCCCGGATTAAAGGCAATTTAGACAGAAACACTGAAATAATTTAAGGCTACATAGAGAAAGATTATCAAAGGAGAAATGCCAATCACAAGAATTCTCAC
Source organism: Mastomys natalensis (assembly GCA_021653895.1). Classification (NCBI taxonomy): domain Eukaryota; kingdom Metazoa; phylum Chordata; class Mammalia; order Rodentia; family Muridae; genus Mastomys; species Mastomys natalensis. The sequence goes on along the minus strand of JAJTUV010000833.1, from coordinate 690,309 downwards.
CTTATAAACCAGGAGTTCCTTAGCTAGGGGTGGGGCTTTTGTTGTTATTGGTTTATAAGGTGAGAATTCTTGTGATCAATGTTCTTTTGTCCTTATAGACAACCTGAAATGGTTTATGTACAACCATAACATCACAGAGTTTACAGCTGAGCAAGTCTGTTGATAATATCTCCATCCAGCAGCTGTGTAGTACCTGCCCTCTGGTACCATGAAAGCTAATCAGCAAGAAGGAAATTAACTGACCAGTTGCATCCAGATTTCTCCTTGTCTGGTGGTCAGATTATGTGATGTCATCAAAAATAGGGTGTTACCATCAGGTTCTCATGGGCAACCAAAAGCAATAGCAATAGATCGTTTGGGACACATGAGAACAATGAGGAGAGGTAGCCCATACCTGATACTGGGCTTTTTAGTTGGCATTCTATCTGGGAAAAATACTATCCCCTATATAGATTAACACCAATTAAATTCTTCTGTAAATATGTAAATATAGTTTATAAAATACTTTCCACATTGCTTTTTCAAATATCCTTAACATGAATGCCAATTGTCAAGAATCTGCTTGTGTTTTTAGAAGACTTTCTTGAAAATAGGCTACTTTGCTAATACCCTGGCTCATATTTTACATTTACTCAGAATTGGTCAGTGTATCATTTACCTATGTTTTCAATTTATTCTCTGCAAAGATCAAATCTTACTTGATTTATGTCCACATTAAATGAAAATCATCCCAATGGCATTATGCTGATAACCTCTTTGGAAAGGTGGGCTGGGTGAAAAAGATGTCGGTAAATAGTGATTATCATAGAGAATGCAATAAGAATCCACATCTATCACTGTTTTCTTCCATGATTAAAGGAGTGCATGCTTTCAGCTCCTTTGTAGACAAGCAGACCAGGGTTCATTGTAGTATAACTAATAAGTGTAGACAGAAGCAGGAGCTGACTTTAGACAATCATCTTCAAATGTGTAGTCACTGTGGACTGTGTGTGTGTATGTATCTGTGTGTATGTGTGTATGCATGCATGTGTATGTGTGCCTGTGTATGTTATCTCACTGTGTTATATATATGCTTGTGTGTATTCACATACATGTATGTACATATGTTTTAGCTGAATCCACCTTAAAGCAAAACTATCCATAGAGCTGAAGAGCCATACTTAACCATAAGCTATAAAAACATAATAACTGAGCTAATTAGACAACTGAAATGCCATAAAAATGCTAGTGAAGTTATTTTTTTAAAAAAGAAATGTCGGAAAACTCAGGTAGGAGAAATAAGTTGGCAAGTTGTCTGTCATTTTACATTACCATAATTGCTAAACCAGACAAATTATTGAGAACAAGAAGTATACTACAGATTTGTTATTTGTGTCTGAACCTGACACAGTGCAAATTCTTCTTTCTTCCTGTGAAGACTATCAAATGCTGAAGACCCCTGGGACTCACAAGGCCATGCTGTCCAGGTCTTGAGCTGTCAGTGCAACACACCGCAGAACAGCCTGGTAGAAACCATCTTAAACAACATCCTTGGCAGCAAAGTACGATGGCTCATGCCTGCAATCCCAGCATTTAGGAGACTGAGGCCAGGGAGTACCATGAGTTTTGGGCCTGTCTAGCATAATGAGTGAAACTCTGTCTCAAAAATAAACTGTTCTCTTTGCTTTATTCCGATGTAAGATATTTGTTGGTGACTTTTAACTCCATGAATCTTCAAGGTGGAATCTCCACATCAATGCCTTCTGGGAACCTATACAAAAACTCAATTGTCACAGTTCTGGAACAGTGTTCTACTGATCAGAGCTGTGATTCCTAAATTTACCCTTGTTTTCATGAGAACAGCCCTACCCTTTGTTTTGAGCATCAATGTTCAGGAGCTTTGGATGGTATTTAGAATTTAAATGTAATTAATATATTACCATAAACCTTAGGGCAATCCTTTGTCAAGGGTCTTTATATTTTGTAAATAGAGAGTACAGATTCCTGGAAGTTCTCCCAACTTAATACCATATCATACCTCTCATTTCTCCTGCTACTAACACTTCAACAGACTTTTATCAAAATTGCTTTTTTTTTCCCTCTGTATTTTAAAGGAACCTCGGGTTCCAGGTGTGAATACCACCAGTTTCTTGCTTTCCATCTAAGAAATGCCATACTGATCCCACCTACCTTGCCTTGTCCGTGACATTCAGCTTTCCAATGTTCTTGGCTGAGTTAATGTACTGGTCTTTGCCCTCTTATCTTACCCTAGACATAAAATACATTTGTGTTCTTCACCTGACAACAGAACTTCCATTCATTCTTTAAACAATGACTTGGCAATACCTTCCCCTTTAGCTAAGCAAGGATCTCCACAGTTGACAACCAGCATACAAGATCTGCTCTCCATTCTGAATAATTCTTCTTCCAGTTAGTTGCTCTGTTTCTAATCATATAGCCTATGATGTTGACTGAATAGTCAAATGATTCTGCACCTGTTGGTGTTAATAAGCAGTTGCCATGTCAAGAAGTGGCTGTAGGGGCTGAAGATATGATTCAAGATGAAGAGCACAAACTGCTCTTTCAGGAGATCCAAATTCAGTTCCCAGTACCCATATGAGGCAAGCTACATTGCTTGTAGCTCCTCTTCCAACAGCCTCTCCTGCTTTGCGTGGGTGTCTGCACTCACATGCACATATAACACAGACAGACATGAGCATAATACACATAAATAAAAGTAAAATAAATCTTAAAGCAGTGAGTCTAACTGTATGACTCTACTTTTATCTTAATTGTTATTATTAAACCTATTTTTAATTTTTAAATATGTGTTGGGAGCTTTTAGCTTTTATTTTGAGTTCCAATTCATTTGAGATTTTTGGCTTTAATAATTTTTTTAAACATGCTTTATTTGTTGGGTTGTGTAGTAATTTAGTTATTTTTCTCATTGTGACAGAATGCCTGGTAGAAGCATCTTAATGGAGAGACTGTTTATTCTGGCTCACAGCTTTTAGGAGTACAGTCTTCTATGGTAGAGAAGGCATGGTGGCTAGTGTGGTCAGGTGTGGTCCTAGTATTTACAGCTGCTGCCCACTTAAAATTAGATGAACTAGGAAGCAGAAATTTTGTATCAGAATTGGAAGCAGATGCGATATTCAATGCCAATCTCCAGCAGTCTATGTCAGCCAGATAGCCAGGACTCAAAGGTGCCACAGTACACCCAAACAGCACCACCAGCTGATACCAGATACACAAACACAGGAGCCTATGGGGAATAGCAGAGGCCTCTGGCAAGTATAACAGCCTCTCTGATAACTTTTTCAGTTATCTTTTGAAATCAGAACTCTCTTATGAAGAGCCAGAATGCGTGAGTTCACTGATGGCCTTTGATGTTCAGAGGTGTGTTGTTAAAGGAACACCCCAATTTTTGTAGGTACATTTGCCTTTAGAAACTTTGTTTGTAGAATGAAAATTAATCTGTTAAATATGTCTGATCTGGCTATTTATGTCTAGTGCTCACAAGCCATTCCAGGATGAACATGGTAGTATTTTACCTAATAATATTTTATTAACTTTCAAATTACTGATACTTTTAATGGCTAAGTAAAGGAACATAGGGGAAGAAGCCCCTCCACCTTCTGTGGAAATTGTAATGAGAGTCATGCAAGATTTTTTTCATCAGAGGCTATCTTTTGCAGACTATTTACTGACCTAGCAGAGGAGATCTAATGTGATTATGTCTTATCTTGGAATAAATATTTATGTTTTTATGCTTACTATGTGCCAGGAAATTTTCTTTTTGGGATTCTTTCTCTATTTCCATGCCTGTAAAAATACCCAGAAAAAAAGAAGAAAAAAAGGAGGAGGAGGAGGAAGAGGAGGAGGAAAAGGAGAAGGAGGAGGAGAACAAGAAGAAAAGAAGGAGGAGGAGGAAGAAGAACAACAAGAACAACAAAAACAAGAAAAACAACAAGAACAAGAACAAGAAGAACTATCTAGGCATTTAAATGTTTTAGGCATATATATTCCTCAAGTATATGGATAAGAACATTTTATTACTGATTTTTGCAGGCTATAATGTTAGGATTGGAAAGAATGCATACTTAAGAGCAGCTAAATATTATCTCCAATATGAGATATATGCCAATGTCTTCAAACACTGAAGAAACCTTACTCGTGCTCCTTCTATAACTCCTCATCTTACAGTTTTGTCTCTAATTTTCCCCTTTCCTCTAAAATATTGTTTTCAATGGTGTGATTGTTTCTCTTTAAATTGCTTTTAATCTAAACTTATACTGAGTATTTTTTTACAGAGTCTTCAAAATGTCCAATGTAATGGTTGATCCTTAGTGATGTAATAATATCTACTCAGTATTCTATCTACCTACTTTTAGGGGACATGTGTACATATGCCTCTTGGCTCCTTTAAGGTCACATAGATCCTGATGACCAATGGTGATGAGAAGAAATGAATATTGGTTTTGGATAAGAGTATTTATTTAACTGACTGAGCAAGATCCCCCTTGGTCATGGCCGGACGAACCTAAATTTGTGTTGCTTTGACAACAGAGACATGAGAAACCATGATCAGAGATCTCTGAAAATCTGTAATATACTTGACACATGAAAGAAAATGTCTGCCAGGCTTTGGAGGTTAGTGGTTAACACAGCACAACTTAGCTCACCCTAACTATATCTATCATTGTAGAATGAAATTATAGAGTAGGCAATGAGATTCTAGCAAGATTACAGCAAATAAACATTTCTGTTGTGTCATAATAGTTATGTCAACTTAGGCTTTATATCTTTAGGTTTCCAATATAGAATGTTAGTCATTCAGAGTGCTTCCTCAGTTCATCTATTTTTGTCTTATAAAACTGAGAACACTGGAAGTAATGCTGGGGCTATGGAATCTTGGCAAGGCTTCTGTAACATCTTAAGCTTTCATTAGATTTCAGTTGTTTAGCTACACTTTATAGGGCCATATTTGATGGTAATTTTCACCCAACGTGTTGCCGAATCAGAGGGTGTTTACACCAAAATGTTTAGCTTGATAACATAAATCATAAATATCTACTGGAAGCAGCCCTCTCAGGTGTCAGAATAAAATGCTGTTCCTTTCAGTATTTGCCATCTCATTTGTATGTTTTTCTCAAAGCATACACTAATGTTGTCATGTGATCAGGAGTTTGTATCTGGTCATCATCTCCTTTTCCTGACGCTGAGATCCTAAAAACCCTGGAATTTTCTGAGTGATATTGTGAGAGTCTTAATGTTGGTATGCATAATACACTTCTTTTTTCAATCATAGTTGCTAGTGAAGTGAAGGCTCATAGTATCTACAGATTGTGGGGCGCTGTTTGCAGGAGAATCAACCATAAGATGGGAAGACTGGAACACTGTGCTCACACCTACCCTATGAGAGTGGAAATTAACTTAATCGCAATAGCCAGTGATTTCTCAACCATGCTAATGCATATCAGAGGAGCTCTCAATAACCGAGTTCAGAGAACTTCTTGGCTGATGAATAGAGCTGGGTGCTGGAACTTGGAGTCTCTGGAGAGATTATGGATGTCTTCATGCATCAGTTTCTTTTTTTTTTTTATTGGAAATTTTTTATTGTAAATTTTTTATACATTTCAGATGTTCTCTCCTTACCCCATTTTCCCCCCTCCCTCCCAGGAACTCACTATCCCTTCCCCCTCCTCCTATCTCCACGTTGGTGTACCCCCTTCCACCCTCCCCTGTACCTCACCTCCCCACCCTCGAGTATCCCCCCACGACGTCCAGTCTTCATGGGACCAAGGATCTCTTCTCCCACTTATATATAGCTCCCTTGCATATATAGCTGGAGCCATGGGTCCCTCCCTAAGCGCTCCCAGGCTTGTGGTTTAGACCCTGGGGACTCTGGTTGGTTGGGATTGTTGCTTTCCTCATGGTGCCTCGAATCCTCTCAACTCCTTCAGCCTTCACTCTATCTTCTCCATTGGGAACCCCGTGATCATTTTAATGGTTAGCTGTGGGCTTCTGCCTCTGAGTATGTCGGACTCTTGCAGACTTCTAAGGAGACAGCTATATCAGGCTCCTGTCAGCATGTACATCCTGACATCCACATCAACCTCTACCTTTGATGACTGCACATAGGATGGATATCCAGGTGGAATGGTCTGTCTCTTCTTCAGTTTCTGTCCTGCACTGTGTCTCCATATTTGCACCCTTGAGTATTTTGTTACTCCTTCTAAGAAGGACTGAAGCCCCCCTACTTGGTCATCATTCTTCATGAGCTTTTTGTGGTCTGTGAGATGTATCTTGGGTATTTCAGGCTTCTGGGCTAAAATCCAATAATCAGTGAGTGAATACCATGTATGTTCTTTTGTGATTGGGTTACTTCACTCAGGCTGATATTTTCTAGTTCCATCTATTTATATATGAATTTATCAAATTCATTGTTTTTAATAACTGAGTAATATTCCATTGTATAAATGTACCACATTTTTTGTATCCATTCCTCTGTTGAAGGGCATCTGGGTTCTTTCCAGTTCCTGGCTATTATAAATAATGCTGCTATGAACATAGTGGAGCATATGTCCTTGTTATGTGTTAGAACATCTTCTGGATATATACCCAGGAGTGGTATAGCTGGGTCCTCAGGTAGTGATATGTCCAATTTTCTGAGGAACCTCCAGACTGATTTCCATAGTGGTTGCACCAAGTTTCTGTAAGGCAAAGGACACTGTCAATAGGACAAAATGGCAACCAACAGATTGGGAAAAAATCTTTACCAATCCCACATCCGATAGAGGACTAATATCCAATATATATAAAGAACTCAAGAAATTAGACTCTAGGCAACCAAATAACCCTATTAAAAAATGGAGTAAGGAGCTAAACAAAGAATTCTCAACTGAGGAAATGCGAATGGCTGAGAAGCACCTAAAGAAATGTTCAGCATCCTTGGTCATCAGGAAATGCAAATCAAAACAACCCTGAGATTCCACTTCACACCAGTCAGAATGGCTAAAATAAAAAACTCAGGTGATAGCAGATGCTGGCGAGGATGTGGAGAAAGAGGAACACTCCTCCATTGTTGGTGGGATTGCAAGATGGTGCATCCATCAGTTTCTTGTCGTCTGCATCTTCCATTTGGATGGTCTTGAGTAGTATTCTTTACAACATGCTACTTATGGTCAAGTAAACTGATTTCCTCTGAACTGTTCCAGCAAGTTCTCAGACACAAGGGAAAGGTGTGTAAACCTGATTATAGACAATCAGAACAGTAAGTAGCCTGGGCTTACACTTGGATTATGAAATGGGGCAGTCTGCAGTACTTAGTTTTGTGACTTGGGGAATCTGAAGTATCAATTAGATTGTTAGTTTATGGGGTAGTGTTAGAAATGGATTAAATTGTTTGATCCTAACTTAGAGTTTGAAAGCTAGGGAAGTTATTGTAAACACACACACACAAGCACACACACACATTTGCTGTTAGAAGGGTCACATATAAAATAGCTTATTTTTATTATTATATAATTCCATTATATATAATATAGAACTATATAATATTATTTTTATTTTATTTTTATTACATAATTATATTATATACTATATAATTATATACTATATAAAATTATTTTTAATTTATATAATATAATAAGATTTAATTAAGAGTATTATAAAAATACTCTTAGTAGCACAAGTCACACTCACTGCATATGACAACCTCTTGTTGGAAATTTGATTTTGTCCTATAAGCTGTGTTTACAAGGCCAGCATACATCAAGGAATTCCATGCTCCCAGGTTTTTACACATGAAAAAGACAGATTACTATGTTCTGTGATCCACACAGTTTATTTCCAAAAGGTATGAGAAGATCAGGTGCACGTTGATGATACTATCCATTCATCATCTATGCAGGATGAAGAGGAAGACACTAATTTTAACACATATTCTGAATCTTTTGTCTGTTTGAACACTATGGAACCATAGAGTATGACTGCAACACCTGTCCCTTAGGTCCAAACTCAAGAGTTTTCTTGTCGAACTGGTTGATGAGTTGCTTCAATCCATGTGCCAAGTTGAAGTCTACTCACTGCCTTGTCAAGGAGGATGAAGATTTGCTTCTCAGACACTATGCATCTCAGAAATCCCTCCAAGATTAATAAGCAAGACATTGTAGTTGAGCCTTGGTATTCCATTTCTGTCATCTCTCTAAGCCATGTGAGCAAAGTAAGTTTTGTGCTGTTTATAAAGACCAGCATTCTTCTAGATGCAGCAGTTGTTACAAACATAGGAAGTAGGCCAAGAAAGGTGTACTCCAAGAATGAATGGCTGGGCTCTGAGTCAGCACCTCATTTACTAGAGAACTTTCTCAGAGCCCAGTCTGGATGGTCCAGGTACACAGTCAAAGTAGTTCAGAGAAGTTCTGGTAGGAACCTCACAATTAGAAGATATTGGGAGAAGACTCCTAGAATGTAGTTGATAGGTATGTTCTATGGCATCCTGAGAAGGAAGAGCCTGGAATATCCAGAAGTTAAAAGAAACACTGCTTGAGTCTCACAGGTGAATGGACTCAGGCATCATCACCTGCCGATGACTAAAGACCCGTTAGAATTCCTCTACACCCAAGTAGAACATTGAAACCTTGTCTGAAAGGGACTGTGGGGAAATAATGGGATGCAATGCTCATCAGAACAGTTTGTGACTACATTTTCCAATCAGTGATTTCCCTGACAGTTTCTAAATTGCTTCAGGTTCTCCTCTTCCATTTATTTCTAGCAGTCAGATGTTTACTGATGAAATAGTTTTGCCTGTAATTTGTCTTAAGCGCCCTAAAGCTAAAAACGAACACAGTCTCTGTAGTTTTCCAATCACTGCCTTGGTAATCTAGGACAAGTCATTAAACACCCTACTTGGAAGATTTTCACCATTGAGAGGGGGTAATCAGTTCAGACCACCTTCTCGGGGTTGTTGGGCCTACAGAGCACAAAGACTTTATAAAATGTGATAACATGATAACTGGATTGAGACAATGGCTTCTCTGTAGATAATCTTGTAAAATATATTATATGTACAATTTAGTCAAATTCAACTTTCATAAATTTACATTTCTATTATTGATGTAAAAATGTTAAAACAGTGCTCTTCAAGTGCTAGATACGATAAAAACTTAGGGAAATTAAAATTATAGGGTAGGGTTCTCTATTTATTTAATGGAGGATTTAGTATTTATTATCTCTCTCTCTCTCTCTCTCTCTCTCTCTCTCTCTCGTGTGTGTGTGTGTGTGTGTGTGTGTTCCTGTGGGTGCACATGTGTGAGTATGTGTGAAAGCTAGAAGACAAACTACAAACTTGAGTGTTATTCCTCAATCACTGTCCATCTTGTCTTTCAAGGCAAGGTCTCTCACAGGCCTGGGACTTGCCCATCACCAAGGCTTGGGCAGAAATCCCCAGGTTCTCTATTTCTACTCTCCCAACACTCAGACTGTAAGATTATGCCTCCCTAGTTGGCTTTCTTCTGTGGGTCAGATCAAACTCAATCCATCCTGCTTGCGTGGAAGGTATGCACTTTACCAAATGCGCCATTACCTAACCCCAAGAGAACTACTTTGAAAATGGTCCAATGGGCTGGGCAGGAGAATCATTTCATTTAAAAACACTGGGAAGAGGCAGAATATAGAGGTCAGAAAACTGAGCAACTGTTCCCAAAATGTAGGTACAGCAGAGCTGAGGAATAGATTTCAAAGTAACCTTTGGTGGAGCCCGTAGAGGTGGGGCCACAGCTGCTGTGCCTAATGGAGCTGTGTTGGCACACCAAAAATCAGCACCTGAAGGCATATTCAAATTATTCTGCAAGAGGTTACTGTAGACAACTTAAACTTCAGTAGATCATTTACAATCCATTTTTCCATCAGTTCATCCACAGGGATGATTTAGTTTCTAACAAAGTAAGCAATATTGTTTGAAACAATATGTGAAAGGCTTGTATAATCACTCTTACTTGCTACATTTGAGATATTAAATGTTCCCAAAGGCCCATGCTTTAAAGCCACTATTGGGAGGTTAAGAAAACCTTAGGGAGGTGCTTCTTATGAGAAGTCTTTATGTTATTGGGCTACTGAGTGCCACCAAAGGGGGTTAGGGACTTGAGTACCTCTGTGTTTCTCTTTTGCTTTCTAGTCATATGGTGAGCAGTTTGCTCCACTTACCCACTCTGTCACTGTCATCAAACCCCATCACAGGAGGTCTAAAGGCAACAGGTTCTCTACATCATGAACCCTCAAATCTATAAGACAAAAAAAACTTGTTCTCCTTATGAATTAACTAATGGGTATTTTATTATGGTGGCAGAAATTGACTGCCACTGAGGAATCCAGGTAGTTTTGCACTTATGAGCTACCCTGGATATGAGGTTTCAATTCTGAGTTTGAGAAACATCACAATAACAAAAGATATCGCAACATATCTTCCTCTGATGGTTTCTGAAAAGCCATTGTAAGTGAGTTCCTTTTTAAGTAGCTTGTGGTATAAACACAAAGGTGAGAAGTGGCCTTTGTGAGTAGGCAGTGTGGACTCAAGTGATAGCCTGGACTAACATCCAGATATCTGACAAGCTCCTTGAGAAGGTAGCCATAGTGGCCTGTATGGGACTTCTGAGACACTGGGAAATGGAAAGAAACCTTTAAGGACTAACACTACCTAAGACTGTAATCTTGCCAATTGTTAGTCTTGGTCCTGGCACTTTCTCTGTTTATTCACAGCAATGTCATAAAGTTGGATATAATCATCATAGCCACTGCGCATTTGTGGAAACAGAAATTTGAAAAACAAAACAAAACAAAAGCAAGCTAAACACATTGCCTCCCATCAATTTCCTCTTCTAATTGCTGGGGCTTTATCTGGTTTGAACCCATGAAGTTCTTGTGCATGCAAGTTCCTATGTGCATCCTTTTCTTTGGTGTTTTCTATGTGTGTTTAGTTGCTTCTTAGCAGGATAGGGTGGTGTTGAAGATGACCAAACCTTGAAAGATCTACATATGTGTCAGATGCTAGAGTAGATGCTGGACTCAAGCCACTATGAATGAATGAAAGCAGGTCTGATGTTTTCATAAGAGATGTTGCCTGATGGGCTAGGCTAACGCCATCAACTTGGCTGGCTCTATTCCTTCTCTCTAGTCTGGGTAGACTCCAGGTTGAAAGAACAGAGGTTCTCATTCATCTACCCCTCACCTTGTCCTAGCTCCACAATATGTCTTCTAAAAGTCTTCTAAAGTGGCATCTGCTCTCACATTTCTAGGCAGAGTTCCATCCTCTTATTTCATTTATGTATGCTTTCTGCCAAGTATTCCTTAGCCACACAAACAGGTTATAATCCTTTAAAAAGCTGATAGAAAATCTATCATCAGTTGGCCTATTTCTATTTTAATTCAATTAACTCTCTAAAAAACATTTCAGAGATATCTGAAATCTCACTCTCGAGCTCTGCAGAGTGACAGATAACAAAGATTTATTGTATTGATTTATCTGGTACTGTGAGGATGGCCCTGAATCCTCAATGCCAAGGAAATAATACAGTAAATTTCTATCCTGTTTTTTACTTTGACATTTATCTGGCTTTATAGGGTTATTCCTCCATCTTTTGTGTCCATTCCCTTCTATCTCCTTACCAACAAATTTGAATTTAAGCATTACCTCTTCATAGCCTCTTTCATCTTCCTCCTAGCCCAGGTCTCTGACACCGTGAAGAGTGATTGTGTTTAATGATATCAAAGTATTGGTATGGACCGAATTCTGATAATTCATTCACAAATATACCCTCACATGTTCAAATATAGAACATGTGGAGGTGGGTCAGATGTTAATGCAAACCAGTGAGTCACAAAGAATGCTTTGCTTCAGTGTGAATTTTACTTGAAGATGGAGGAAATATTTTAATCCCTTACATTTTTGTATCTAAATTTTAGTACATATTAGTAAAAGTCATCTTCTTCCATGGTGACCTACTTCAAACTGGAAGTGTCTCTATGTTTAGACATCCATATGTCTATAGAAATATCCAAAGATGGCCACAATTTCTTTCATCCTTAGATCCACATCCTTGTGCTGTGACTTTATAGTATTTTTTATACCAACTGCTACAGTGTTCATCTATCCCTTGAGGCTGGAAGAATTTCATAGTTGTAAATGTGATGGTGCCTAAGATTTGGAAAGTGGTGTGCAGTAGGCTTGTTCTCACTAGAACATGAAGTACAGTTAGCTTGCTGGAAAATAAAAGGCTCTGAATAGAACCGGGATGTCTTCAAGCAATCGTTAGAGAGCTCCAAGTGGGTGCGTGTGTTTATGTGTGTGTGTGTGTGTGTGTGTGTGTGTGTGTGTGCATGTGTGTGTGTATGTGTGTGTGTGCATGTGTATCAGGGACACCTTTGTGAGCCCTAGGAGAGATATGTCTGATTTACAACAGAAGAACCACCAAGCTAAGCTCAGCCAAACTTGCTGCCCTATGTCACCATGAGCTGTGCCAATGATTGGTTTTTCAAGCTTTCACATTTGAGGGCGGTCTGCAATGAACACAACTAACTCACATGGTGAAAGGAAGAGAAGGGGACACTGTAGAACCTTCCCGTTGCTGTTGGGAAAAAAATAAAAAAGCTTAGTAACTTTGAGGTTATCTGAAAATCCAGTATTGTGGCTCACTCGCCTGTACTCCTCCATGTTATCAAATACCCCAAGCTATCAATGCAGACAATTATCGTTACCATGGAGATGTTTGTTATAATTAACCACGAATAATTTTAAAGATATCTCCAAGAGGATTTGCGAACAAAATAATCGAGTCTTGTCCAGACCAGGACACCAACTATAAGTCAATTTCAGACACACTTTGCAGAGTCAAGCAAGGGAGGCAGATGCAAAGAAGCTGTGAAATGATGTCAAGCTTCCTTGGAGAAGAATAGGAGAGGAAGGAGGAGGAAGAGACTGGGCAAGGGGTCGGGGGGTGGAGTTAGTAACAAACATACAAGGTACCATTCAGACAAAAAAATATTTCTTTTGCTGTTGTCTAAAGATGTGCTTACAACTGGGTAGAAAACAAATTTAACTGGTGGTTGATATTACATTTGGTTGAGCACATAGGCATGATGGACTGTGCCTTCATGTTTATAGATGATGTTTACAAAGTGCTTGTATGTGTTCAATGAGGTGGTAAAAAAGATACATTTTACACAGGACTTATGCATTAAATAATCACTTTGGAGTCAGGCTGTAAGTACACTGAATACCATTTTTTAAACTCTTTTTTAAAAATTTTATTGTTTTTGAGCTAAGGTGTAATAGAATTACTGAGAGTTAAACATACTATCCAGAATGGCTACTTGAAAGTCATCTGTCACAGGGACATAAACAAGGGGATGAATTGTTTGCAAAAAATTTAAAATTCTTCGTTTAATTTTTACGTTAAATTAATAACAGTAGGTTTCCTTATAGCATCATCTTCCATACTTATCTTGCTTGATCACCACCTCCATGTGCTGCTCTTTTTCAATCTCCCTATTTACTGTCCCCTCTTATACCCTTCTCTCCCAAGTGTTCCCCTGCACTCAAATAAAACCTGTGTTCTAGCACCTCTTCCACTCTCTTCCCTCAGGCATTTGCTCCACTCTGGTTACCTGACTTCTAACCATACTCTCGTGTGTGTGTGTGTGTGTGTGTGTGTGTGTGTGTGTGTGTTTGTTGTATGTGTGTGTACGCAGAAGAAAATGCAATATTTGTCTTCCTGAGCCTGAGTTATTTCACTTCATATAATTGTTTCTGTTTCCACCCATTTTTCTGAATTTTTCACAAGTTCATTTTTTCTTACAGCTAAATAAAATTCCGCTGTGCCTCAAAGCCTACTAAAATTAGATCTTTTACTGTTATCACTCTATGTCCTGAAATCTTAGGTAGCTTCAAGGATTTCATGTATACTGTTCCACATAGGCACAGACAGATCCCTCTGTTCCGTCCCAGCTTGCCCTGCTTCCACACACTACTGCTGTTCAGACAGAGGCTGCCTTAGCTAGGAAGGAATTCTTTCAGAGTGATGGACACATGGCCTCATTAGTTTCCATCCTGAGAAAAATTACATGGGAGAAAACCTTGAGTGAGGTGAATGTGTTAATTGTTAATCATAAGAATCAAATATAATTCACAAAGCGATGCTGAAGAATGTTACTATTAATAGGCATGGATGTAGGTGGGGCCTAGATTTCAGAAAAATTCTGACATTGAGGAGAAGAAATTTCCAAGTCCAGCATCAACCCCCTGCTATGAAATGCTAGTTTCATTTTCTAAGAATAACAGACCCAGTGCAATAATAACATTTTATTTATAAGCAAAAGATAATACTTTAATAAAAAATTATTTAAAATAAGAATGCATACTTTAAATTAATTATAGTATTAAATAAGACCTAAACACCCCACAAGTATTTTTTAAAAAACAAACTAGAACATCAAATATTTGCTTTCATTTTCTTTCTTCTTTTTTGTTAGTTTTTGTTTGTTTGTTTTTTGAGGTAAGATCTAATGAAACTCAGGATGGCCTCAGATTTTCTGTGTAGACAAAATGGCCTTTAAATCCTGAGCCTGTCAGCTCTACCTCACAAGTGCTAAGATTACAGACAGGTGCCACCACACCAGCTTAATTTTTTTCCTTTGGGATAAGATCTTGGTAAATAATTGAGGTTAGTTTCAAACTCTTGATCCTCCTACCTCACTCAGACTTCAGTGTCAGGATTATTAGCATGTGACACTAAGCCTAGATGTCACCCCCAGTATAAAAAGAACAAATTTAAACTTCATCCACATATTTGTTTATAATTCAGGAATATTTGAATTAAAAATTAGTCATATTTCTCTATCATAAAATTTATCCTGTTATCTTACAATTATTTTCCTGCTCTTCTTTCATATGAACCCCTTGGAGGATATTGTCCCAATTGTTTATATAGTCAAGAACCTAGCTTAAAATCTCATCGATGCCTAGGTATCACAAGCATTTAGAGACTTGCTCAAGGGATATTGTGATCAGTCATGTTTGGTACATAACTCTGCTCCAGCGTTAATGTATTCTCTCTGTTTTATATGTTGTATATAAATGATGACACATATACAAATAAATGTTGCCTACATGTATGGATGTCATGTTATGGAATAAACACAGAAAACTTCCTCTTGAATTAATCTGACTAAAAGGGAGTCAAAATGGGATTCTCTACTTCTTAATGGGATGCCTTCTGTTTGTCTGTGGTGACTGGCCCATCTATATCTGTTTGTTGCATGTACCTGAACTGTTTGTTTTCCTGTCTGTATTGTGTCTGTGCTTCTCCCTAACATAGGGGTTTGGTCTATATTTATTGAAGAGCATAGAAAACATGGTATAGAAAAGGAATGGAGACACCTATTTCAGACAGATCTTTAACAGAATTCCACAAGAGAAGAAGTGATTTTATTTACCCCAAAGTGATCCAGAAGCACTCAAAACCACAAACAGGTATTACCTGCCAATATCTACATGTTGCTTCCAACACTTAAGTAGTATTTGTGTTATTTAAGCTTGCTTTTATCCTGTGGGCTGCTTGCAGCAAGTGATAACCACAACACACACAATAGATGCATACATTATTCTGGCTCAGAGGCATAAAAAGTATGTAAGTTCAGATTAAATCTATGTATTTAATTTAGGTTGTGTGGTGGTTTGAATATGCTTGGCTCAGGGAGTGGCACTATTAGGAGGTGTGGCCTTGTTGGAGGAAGTGTGTCAATCTGGAAGTGAGCTTTGAGACTCTCCTCCTAGCTACCCATGAAACAGTCTTTTGGCTGTCTTCCAATCAAGATGCAGAACTCTCAGCTCCTTCTCGAGCCCCATGCTGCCATGCTTCCCACCATGATGGTAATGGACTAAACCTCAGGACCTGAAAGCCAGCCCCAATTAAATGTTGTTCCTCATAAAAGTTGCTTTGGTCATGGTGTCTCTTCTCATAGGTTAATGGAGACTCTAACTAAAATAGGTTGTAAATGCTGACTGAATGCTGTGGTGCTTTGAATGAAAATGGCCCCATAGGCTCACAGAGAGTGGCACTATTAGGAGGTATGTCCTTGTTGGAGTAGTTGTGGCCTTGTAGAAGAAATGTGTCACTAGGGTTGGGCTTTGAGGTTTTAGGAGCTTAAGCAAGGCCTAGTGGCTCATTCTCTATTCCTGCCTCCTGTGGATATAGATGTAGAACTCTTACTTATATCTCCAGAATCGTGTCTGCTTGCATACCACCATGCTTCCTGCCATGGCAATAATTAACTAAACCTCTGAACTATAAGCCAGCCTTTCTTTATAAGAGTTGCTGTGATCATGGTGTCTCTTGCAGCAATAAAACCCTAAGACACATCAGAATTCCATAGCATAGTAAGGTTGCTTGTACTGTCCTTTTAAAGGTGGGTTAAAGTTAAGTAAAGTAATTCCACAGTAATTCCTGAAAGCAGGTTAAATACACAGTCTTCAATTGTCTCAAAGCATATTATTAACTTCATTATAAGGTCTGGTAAAAGTTCAACCTCTGAAAGCAAGAGATATTTTCAGGAGACTGTATCAGCACACACATATACGTTTCACAGTGATATAAATATACAAACCTACTCCCAAATACATATGCAACAAAAATTTAAACATAATTATAAAAAAATATCAGATGTGAGCCTTCACACACTGTTCAAATTTTCTTTTACAGTCCTTTAGTGTAAGAAAATTCTGGATTAGTTTGTGTACAGCTGTATGATAATGTCATTAGATGTGAGGGTGCTTTCAATAGATCAGCTTCAGAACACACGCTCTAATCCTTTTCTAGAGTTATATCTTGATTATTAAATGCTAAAACGTAAACCTGCAGTCTCCAGGCTCCCTTGCAGCTACAATTCTCACAGGTTTCCTAACGGCCAATCACTAGCTCAGTAGTCACAAATGTCTAAGAGACCCGGGATGAAGAAAAACACAGAATGTAGCATGGTAAAGAAAGTGGAGGTTGTGTTGGAGACAGTGAAGTTTTTCGGGTGCGGTGTCATCGGTTTCCTGATATGTCAGTGTTCCCACTTGGGATACAAGCAGAATATTTCTATAGGTTATCAGTTGGTGCAAGAGGCTCCACCTACAGATTGCTCTTCTAGGCTTAATGATGAGTCTATAACCCCTTGATATTTTAAGTAAAGTATAAATGAAAGTGTGTGTGTGTGTGTGTGTGTGTGTGTGTGTGTGTGTGTTAGTGTGTCTGTGTGTGTATGTGAGTGTGTGAGTGTTGACTGAAGGTAACTCTGCTACAAGATAACGGTAATGAAACTACTATATAATAACCATCTAGCATCGTATCTGGAGCTCAGACCTCAAATCTCCTCTTCTCAATTCAGCTCAACATAAAATTAGATTTAAAACATTATGAACATCTGGCAGTCCAATTTCATGTACTAAAGTCTGTTAGCTAAAAATGTATGTTTTCAAGGTCATTATTTTAAAAATTCACATCTATAAAATCAGGTTTCATTGGGTTATTTGCCCAAGGCAAATTAAAAGAGAATGCAGATGTGAAAGAAGAGCTGAATAACAGCAAGATGCATTATCTAACTTCCTGACAGTGAAGAATGAGCCAGGAAATTAAGAGCAAATGTAAGAACAAAGAAAAGCTGGGTAACTGGTCCATTAGTGCAGGATACAGTGAACTCTGCACCTCACCAGCCCAAAGGATGCCACATGCTTACAATGTAATTATGAAGCTAACACCAGAGGAGAAGTCTTCAATTGTGTTGTCTTTCCTTTATTTAAGAATCACAGAGGCTCACTGGACAATGACAGAAGGACCGGAGCCATTACAAGGTCCCCTTCAATTATTGGAGATCAGGCCTCTATCCCCACCTTCGCAAGATTAGAATCACCACGGACCTTCTATACTAAGAGAAGGGAGGAGATGTCAGGGGCAGTCCTGCTTATACACTGAAGGCCTAAAATCAGCCATAGGCCTAAAATCAGCAATAGGCCTGACATATATACATTCTAACACAAAGTCCTAGGTCTCTGTGGAAAAACACTGAAACAGATGGCTATAAGCTATTGTAAACAAGCAGCTTTTGTGGAAATTTACCAGCCTGAGTAGTCATAGATCTTGTAAATAGGTAGCCTTGGGGGACAATAACTTAGATAAGGACAAGTGAATCATAGGCAGAGTCATAGTGACCTGTCCCCTGAACCTTCACCCAGCTGATACCCTGTTCTGAATGGTATCTGTACTCCCCCTGAACACCTATGCTCCGGTGTCATTCCCTTCCCCACATCCTGCCTTTTTCTGTTTATAACCCCTGTGTGAATAAGTAAATTACGATTTTTTTATTTAAGTAATTAAATAAATAAATAAAATAATGACAAAAAAAAAGAATCACAGAGGCTAAGCCAAAGAGACAGATCAGTGGGTAAGAGTGCTTGCTGCCATGCTTGGAGACTTCAGTTCTATCCCCATGATCCACATGGTGAGATGAGAGAATCTGTTCCCGTAACTTGTCGCCTGACCTCCACATGTGTGTTGTGGCATGTGCATACATACAAAAACAAATACATATCATAAGAGATACAGGGAAAGTTGCTGCTTAGAGTTTGCATCTTTTAATTCCCAAGAAGCCAGCAGTATCTCCCCCAAGTTCAAGTAGAGGCTGGTTTAGGAAAGTCTACCCTGTGGGAGAACCATCCCTATTTTCTCTGTAGCCTGCCATGCTCCACAGTGCACAGAGAGTGAAAAGATGCCCAGGATCAGAAACAGTTGACCATTTCTGGAGTAATTCATGGACTGGAAACAAAACACAATGATGAGTTAATTCTCTTTGTAGAGGTTAGAAGATGTATGGGAAGTGAGCTTTATCTTATTTAGAATTCAACATTCAATGCTACAAAACAAATCAATTTTTGTTTTTAACTGTCCCCTTTCCAGTCAGAAGAGCCTGTTTGATATCACTTTCTTAGAAGTGATGCTCCAATCATGGCCCATTGAGAGAAGGGGTAGGCTTCACCATTGCCTGAAAGTCACAGTGAGGGGATTTGCCAAACTTCTTGGCAAACTACAAGGCACATGCTAATTTATATGCCATGAAAGGTTGGGAGGTTATTCTAAGGAGACCTGGAACTTCCCCAGTTAAAACCCCAGAAGTGGACCCCAGGAAATAGTAGAGGAAGACTTGTGTTCTCTTTTTTTTTTTTTTTTTTTTTTTTTTTTTTTTTTTTGGTTTTTCGAGACAGGGTTTCTCTGTGTAGCCCGGGCTGTCCTGGAACTCACTCTGTAGACCAGGCTGGCCTCGAACTCAGAAATCCACCTGCCTCTGCCTCCCAAGTGCTGGGATTAAAGGCGTGCGCCACCACCCCGCGGCTCGACTTGTGTTCTCCTAAGTCTGAACAATACCACCAAGGAAGCAATGTAAAGGATTTTATTCTGGAAGCTAACTCCAAACACCATGGCAACAGGCCACCAAAGGAACATGAGTCAAATGTGAACATTGGCATGGCAGTGCTGAGAAAGAAGAATTGATTAGGCAATTTCCACAGTAAATACAAAGGTACGGCTCCTACCCATATTGCGGTCTTTAATACAAAACTCCCTACAGCTAGTTCACAAATCTACAAAGTCTGTCCTCCAAAAGTACCATTGAATTTCTGTCCTTAGAGATGGGAAACACTTGAAACTCAAACTGACGGGAGCAATTGCCAGGGAAAGTGCATTTGGAATACTTTTCAAACATCGATTGTGAATAAATAGCTTTAAACTCCTGTAGATGCTGCCAGAAAGATGGCATCAAACTTGCCCTGGACCACAATCCCTTACCTCCTTTCAGTACATGGTAGCCTATACGGCACATAGGTCCTCACTGACTCCTTGACATCTTTTCTGACCCTGTCTTTTAGCACCGGCAACACATCAGAACAGCTATGTAGGAGAATACAGGAGACATCATGAAGACTTGATCCTGAAAACAAGACTCTATAAGAACCTCAGTGTTCTTTGACAGGAGAATGACTAGTGATACCACATCTCCCCTTTCCTTAACAAAGTCCACTTTAAACTTGATACAGCTGCTGAATCCATTTGTTTTGTTTTTTTGATTTTTTTGGGGGAAGAGTTGTTTGTTTGTTTGTGGGCTGCTGTTTGCAGCTGCTGTTTTGTGCCTGTTCTTTGTTTCAGTCAAACTTATGAGCTTGGGGGAATCCCTAGAAAGTTCGTGAAATCAGGATGAAGTATTCAAAGCACAGAACTCACAGAATGCCATTATAATGACAGGTAGCATGAGAAAAGCATGAGCCAGGGAGATTATTGATGTAGGATTTGGGGAAACAGGTGGAGCTGAGAAAGCAAAGTGTAATCCATCAAAGCTTAAGGTAAGGAGAGCATCATTGAGGAAGATGCGTGGTGTGATCATCACAGAGCATTTGGGGTTGATCAACTAAGTCAGTATGCTGAGGGAAACAAGAGCTGGGTTTCTCCCTGTAGTAAATATAGAAAGGGAGAAAGCAGAATGAATTCTGGAATGTTAGTGCCTTGATCTAGTCGTATTGATGTGAACTTACTAATTTTACATGCAGTAGTAGAAAGATGTAGATAGATATAAATATATGGATGATATAGATAAGGTGATACATATAGATACATATAGACAATATTATATGCTAGATGATAGACATGAAATAGATGACATAGATATAAATGTCATTTATATCAAACATACCTTAGTTCTGTCTCCTGAGATGGCACTAGAGAGCCAACACTATAAGCTTTGAGCACCAATGAGAAACAATGTTTGGTTCCTAAATACCATTCCTCAACATCAGCTCTGGGGAATTTTGAACAAAAGCTGAGATGGGAAAAATTACAGTGGCGAAGTGGAACACTTTGTTATTGCAACAACTGTCACATCTTCAGTGGGTTCTGTTACTTTCCTGATGGTAAATGCTGTATGAAAGGATACCCATATCTGTAAGAAATATGGAGTGTATTAGACAGCAGTGGCAGTCATCCATTCACAATGCCCTCTCTAATGGCTTGGGTGAAAAACGTTTCCATGCCATAGTCTTTTGTAAGCTCTATTTTAAAAGAAAAGAAAAATAATTAGAAATGTAAAAATATAGTGCATGCCAATCCAGCCTCAAGGAAGTCTCCTTGTCTTCCCTGTCTTTAAGACTGGTTAAAGGCCTAAAGGCAGGTGGTACAGGTATAGAAAATGGAGAAAATTTAAAATGAGCTGTGTACTAATTTTCATGGGATAATCATCAAATTATACCATGATCTGGAATAATGAAGTTTATGATGAGACAGGCTCTGTGTCTTGCGAAAACCACAGATGACATTGTGGCTAGTTTTCAGAAGTTTTTATTTTCATTTTGTTCCAGCCAGTTAAAGAGCTTTAGAAGCTTCCAGAAAGAAATCAAGGCAAAAAGTCAATCTTCCAAAGTGGCTACCTGAGGAAGAAAAGCCAAGAAAAACATGTATATGTATAAAGATCCAGTGTTGAGTGCGGCTGACTCAGACAAGGCTTTGCCTCCTTGATGCTCATAGGAGGAGTCAGGACTGAATTCATGGGTTTCAAGCTGTACATTCTAGGTTTGTTGTCAAGTCAGGCAACTTGTTTATAGTTTAGTTGCAAATTAACCTGTTTCCTGCCTCAATGGTATAGCCACTGATATGTTAGCCATGTTCCAGTACAATTACCACTCAAGCTCATGCAAGCAATCTTAATTAAATTCAATGGGTCAAAAAGAAATCAAAATAGGAGAGAGGTGTTAGAAAGATGGAGGTTTTCAGCAGTAGTGGCTGCCACAGTGGAATACCCCAACCAATGGAAACAGGTTACATGTACAACAGAAACACATTCCTAAGAATCCCCTATCCATAAATCCCCATTGGTGAAATTACTTTTCACAGCTTTCGTGGATTTGGTTCTTAAAAACCCAATACAATCTTAACTCGGGGTCACGGTTCAGTTCCCAAATTAGGACACTGACCCTAGCCAATTGTCCTGGGGTGTATGCTCAATAAACTATCCCTGTCTGACTGGGATCAGTGGTCCTGTTGTTTATGAGGCAATTCCTGGACCCACAGGATACAGGGTGTTCATGAATGAAGCAGCCATCATGGAATGTCTAGAAGGCATCATTTGACAATACTCCTTTCCCACCTCTGACCTCTTTCTAGCCCATCTTCCACAATATTGTCTGAGCCATGGGGAGAAGGAAATACAGATGTCCTGTTTAAGGCCAAGCATTTCAGTTACTGATTCATTCTGCCCAGTTGTAAGTCTTTGAATTAACTGCCACCCTCTGCATGAAGACATTTCTCTGACAGAGACTGAGAGCAGCACTTATCTATGGACATAAAGATAAGTATTTGGAAGCATTTAACACTGTACCTCAAAAATTCAACAGCAGCAACAACATAAAACAAAAACAAACAAAAACCATCCTGTTAACTAAATTCCTTCATTACTCTTTCATAAATTAGGGAGTGTGTCCTCAAAAAGCAAAACCAATCATTTATGAATTAGCTTACATTGGGTCCTTTTCTTAAAACAAAAATGACAAAATGAGCTTGTGTTTTCAGTATGAATTCAAAAGGAAAAATGCCATTGCTGCTACTAGACCAAATTGTGGAATAAAATGTAAAGTAAGACAGTATGTAGGTTGAAAGCCCGTTTAGTAATATTATGTATTTTCATCTGACTTCCAAACCACAGTTAATTAAAATTGATTTTATAGTGTTTACCTTATACTCTTGAATATATTAAGCTAAGACAGTTGTAACCATGCCCCAGCAATAATAACATACTGTAAGAGCCCAATAGCTTGAGAGACTGTTTTTATCTAAGTCCTACAAACTTTAGTAATTCATCCCCACTCTCAACAATAATTGTGAACCTGCATCTAATATCTAATTATTGTTGGGCTTGGTCCTCTTAAGTATTTTTTACAGACTCATACCATAACATGACTCACATTCTTCCAAATAAATACCCTTCTTTGCCACGATGAATAATCTAATGATTAATCTTAGAAAGGCCTGTTCCCTGGTTCAAATTCCATGGAATCTATTCTGTTTCACACTTTTTATCTGACAATGTAATCAACAGAAATTATTCACTGAAATTAAAACGTCAAAAAACAGTGTGCAAGACTTTATCCTAATAAATTTAAAAAGCACATTCTCATACATATTCATATGCATATGGAGAGTCGTATGCACAGGACTTCATACGACAAACTCTAGGAAAAGATTATAAGTGTGTGGTGGGAGGTGAAGGGTTATTTTTGAATTCTCTACTGTCAGCACAGGAAGAAAAAGCAAGAAGCAAAGTCAATGAAATTGAAAACCTAAACACAATAGAAAAGTCAATGAAAACAATGGAGAAAAGTAATGAACCTAAAAAAAAATCAATGAAACCTAAGAGCTAAAATATTTGTTGTAAAAAGTCATTGAAATTATAAACCTCATTAAACTAATGAGCAAAGGAAGGAGGAAGAAAAGAAGGCAGTGAGACAAGGTGGGAAAATGGGAAAATCTGCCAATATCATGAAGAAAAATAGACAATACTAGATGTCATAGAAAGCACATAGTGAATATTGCAAATAGATTCAGGCTAATACATTTGACACTGACAAGCAGCTCTGAGCTAGAGTCTCAGTCTTGGTATGACTGACAATAGGGTTGTGTGTAGGTGGTGTCCTGTGAGCTGCACATAGAATGTGTAGTAGCCTCCATGCCTTCTACCCACTAGATGCCGGTAGTAGCTCCTCACTTTGTGACCCAAATGTCTTCCAATATTAGGAACTGTTCCCTCAGAAAAGAACTATCCCTTGGAGAGAACTAATGCCCTAAACTATGTGAAAAGATCATTTAAATTAAGATTAACTAAAATGCTTGCTTAAATCTCACGAGGGAGTTCTATCAAACACTTAAGAAACAAGTAACATGAATCATACAATAGCACTTTCTGGTATCAGTGATGGGGGAACATTTGCCAACTCAGCTTTTAACACTGTCCTGTCTTAATACCAAAACCACACAAAACATCAGAATAAAAAGAATCACTGGTCAATAGCTCCTCTGTAAAGACAGGGGAAATATCTTTAATAGCACAGCATTTCCAACATGTATGGTGCAATACACAGAGAACGCAAGCTTGGCTTGTTAATAGGAAGGTAGGCACTCCCCATCTATCATCTTAACAATACACTAGGAGGAATGATGGACTGAGCAGAAAAATCATGTCTAAATAAATACAGAAAATATGTGACAAATTCAACCACCTTTCATGAAAAAAAAAATTCCCAGAAAACTAGAAATAGAAGGGAACTTCCACATTGTAACAAAGGATATCTGCAAAAGCAAAACGAGAAGCATCAACTTACAGCAAGCTACTGTCACATACAATCATAGGTAAGAACAGAAAGCTTCACCTCTCAGGACCAACTTAAGTAAGAACCAAAGTCATGGTTTCTCACTAAATCTAGGACTCTCAAACTTGGCTACTGAACTCCAAGGATCCTCTTGTCTCCCCTCCCCTTCCTAGTTCTGGGATTATAGAAGCCCACTATCATGCCTGACTTTTTACATGGGTTCTCATGCTTGTACAGCCGGCAGTTTACATACTGAACCACCTGCCTAACTCCCATCCTGAACCCTTGCTTTATTTTATATATATGGGTGTTTTGCTTACGTGTATATCTGGTCTCCATCTGCATGCCTGCTACTCCTGAAGGTCAGAGAGGGTACCGGATCCCTTGGGACTGTGAGCCATGGTTGCAAACCATACCAGTGCTATGAATCAAACCCAGGTCCTTTCAAAGAACTATCAGTGCTCTTAGATGCTGAGCTATCTCTCCAGCCCCATGAAAATTCTTAAAAAATATGGAAAACTTTTTTTTTTACTCTTAATCAACTAACTGTGTTTTTAGAAATTTTTGTTGAATCAATGGAAACTACTAGACACTATCAATGAATTTAGTAATCTTATAGCATCAAAGGTCATAAAAGAAATCAGTTATTTTTATATTTGTGAGCAAGAAGCATTTCAAAAATCAAATTTAAATAACATCACTTACAAAACTTAAAAATATAAATGTTCATTAACAAATTATATAAAATTACTACTGTTTCTATGAGAATTTAAAGAAAAATTCAGATCTGGTATCATGTTTAGTGATGAACAACCTTCCAAAATCTGTACATAGATTCAGTGTAGTCACAATTTACTCTCAGCTTGCAGGGACCAATGAGATGGCCCAGCAGTTGAAGACACCTGCTACCAAGCCTGACAAGCTGAGTTGGATACCAAAACCCATAAGGTAGAAGAACAGAAGTGAGTCCCTTAAGTTGTCTTCTGAACTACACACACAGAGAGAGAGAGAGAGAGAGAGAGAGAGAGAGAGAGAGAGAGAGAGAGAGAGAAAGAGAGAGAGAGAGTCATTGCATGTACACATTTACACATGTACAGATAAGAAATGGATATTGTTGCAGAAGCCAACAAGCTACTTCCAAATGAATATGGCCATGTGAATGATCCAAAATAGACAAAAGCACTTTTGGAAATTAAGGAAGCAAAATGCAGGAGTCGACTGTTCCCTAGGGTTTATCATAAATCGACAGTGGTTAGACAGGTTTTCTCTCCTTGGTATAAGGTTAAATAGCAGTGGAGTGTGTAAAAGATTCCAAAATTGTATTACGAAACATGGTACCTTTTAGCTTTCCATGGCTATTAAAATATAAATGTAATTACACATGAATAAAATTAAAATTTCAGATTTTGTTGGACTTAGAGTGTTCACAATTTAAGTGGCTAGTGGCATCATGCATATCCTCATCAATGAAGAAAGTTCTAGTGGGCATTATTAATCTGGAAAGTGACTGTTTTATTGACACATGTATGTATATTTGTAGGGTAAAGTTTAAGGATTTGATACAGGAATACAATATACAATGCTCAGATATCAAATTTTGATCTCCTAAATTATACTACTACATGTTATATACCTTCACCCTGTTCTAGGTATTTTAGTATATATCTTAGATGATTGTACACTATATTATCTACTAGGTGTGAGATTGTCATAACAGCTGTACCTGAGGTGTTCTGCCAGTAGTCCTGGCACTCTAGAAGCTGCAGGAGGAAGTATTCCTGTGAATTGAAGAATAACGTGATTTCCAGAATAGTATGGGTGACAATGTGAGACCTCATCTCGAGAAATAAACCAAACCAAACCAGTGAAAATGACAGGCTGAACAGATTCTTATTTGTGTTCAGTACTGCTCGGATACCTTGTTTGTATCTTTTTCTTCCTATGATTCTCATGTTCTAGTCCCCACTACTCCAACTTCTAACAGATTGCAGGCAAAGGAGGATGTCTACAAATGAGTAAAAGCAATGTAAATACATACTATGTGGCTATTTTACATCTAACTAAAATTGAATTTTAACAAAGATGCTAAGCCAATTTAGTAGAAAAAAGGATTAGTTTTTAACAGATGGTGCTGGAATGATTGATGATTTGCATGTAAATATGTAATGAGTCTTTGTTCCTCACACTGTACATACTACAAATGAATCATATATATCTATATTCAAAATTATAAAATTCCTACAAGATCTACCTGGTCTTGGTCATGATCTGGACTCAGTTTCCCTAGCAGGATGCAAACATTATGATGTATTAAAAACAAAGATGAAGGGGCTGCAGAGGTGGCTCCATGGTTAAGAACACTGGCTGCTCTTCCAGAGGTCCTGAGTTCAATTCCCAGCAACCACATGGTGGCTCACAACAATCTTTAATAGGATATGATACCCTCTTCTGGTGTGTCTGAAGAGTGTGACAGTGTCTTCACATACATAAAATAAATAAATAAATCTTAAAAAAAAACAAAGCTGAAACTTCAAACATTGAAATGTACCCTCCTCAAAGTTATTATGAAGAAATTAAAAGCCAGGTCCAGCTGAAAACAACCTACAATTTCAACACTTAGAAAGCAGAGACAGCAGGATTGTGGGTTGGAAGTTATCCTGAACTAGTAAATGAGATATTCCTTCAAGGAAAAGGGAGGAAAAATGAAGGGAAGTTTAAAGAGAAGGGAAGAGAAGAAAGCAGAATGGGATGGGGAGGGGAAAGGGAAGGGAAATGAAAGAAGGGAAAGCTATAGACTGAAAAAAATTGTAAACAGAACTAACAAAAATTTGTATCCAGGAAATTCTAGTATGCAACAAGGAGATGATCAAACCAATAGCATTGGTAGGGGGTTGAGTATATAGTTTAACAAGGAACATGTGTGCTTGGCCATAAACACAATGGGAGAGAGCTATTATGGTCTGGGACTCTTCTCCCAAAGAGTGAAGTTGAGAAAACATACTGTGAACAAGGCAATGGCACTCCAATTTGAGCATGTATATTCCTTCTTTGGAGGATCACAAAAGCCCTGTTGTAGAAATGAATGTTCTGTGGGGAAGGCTTTTGTAATGTTTAGACAGAAAATGATACATTTGGAGTTTTTTTAATTAACAATGGAAAATTATACACTGCCCAGAAGTCTATGTGGAGAATAGACTATAAGTAGATCAAGAGTCAGACTGAAAAACTGAGTTTGGGACCCCAGTGCTCTCCTAGTAAGCATGAGGCCCTGGACAATCCTACACAGAAAACCTAGTCTGGTGACACAGACTGTTATCCTTCCATTGGGAAGATGAAGGCAGAGGGGCCTGAGGCCATCCTCCGATGCATAGCAAGGCCAGCCAGGGATACATGAAACCCTGACTCAAAAAAATAATTAATTAAATAGAAAAAGGAAACTGAGTTTAGGATTGCCCTGATAGTGGGGTAATTGAGGTTGACCCTTTTCTATTTATTAGAAGACACAAAGGCAAAGGAAGGGGTAACCTGTGGTTTATTCCATGATTTTTATTTTGAGGAACTAGGTGGAAGGCACCATAGTTTACTAAGAAGATCTAGATTACAGGGAAACATTAAGATTCCTTATTGCTTCTTCCTCTTCTTCTTCTTCCTCTTCTTCTTCTTCTTCTTCTTCTTCTTCTTCTTCTTCTTCTTCTTCTTCTTTTTCTCCTCTTCTTCCTCCTCCTGCTCCTCCTCCTCCTTTTTTGCCTGCTTTGAGATGTATATTTGAGATCCAATGAAAAATTATTTTGGAGTTTAACTGGAAAATATGGCCAACACATATGTTCCGACATCATCTGCTTATGGGAGGGACTCAGGGCCACAGTGTAGACAAGGAAGAAAGGGGTCCTGAACCAGTCATATCTCAAAGAACAGTAAGAGAAACCAAGGCAGGAAGAAATACAAAGACTCCAATGTCCAAGAACTTGCCAGGAAAATTATTTCAAGATGGTAGGTGATCCATATGCAAAAATGCCATTGAGTCGTAAAAATTAAAACAATGTGTGACACTCGGAAAAATACAAATGATACTTCTAAGTCTTACTAATACTGTCCCAACATTTTAGGACTGTTCTAGAGACATGTGGAGACTGGTTCTAAATGAGTAAGATGGGAAGACAGTAAGGGATAGAAAAACAAAGCTGTGTGCTTAGTTAGGGGTTAAAGAGATGGCTCAGTGGTAACATGCTTGCTATGCAAGCTGGAAAACCTGTGCTCAGCTTCCCATCATTCCTGTAAATGCAGGGAATAGTAGTTCATATCTGTAAGATGGGTTGTGAGTAGATAGAGATAGGTAGTTCATGGGGGCTTGCTGGCCAGCCAGTCTATCCAGAGTGGTGAGCTCCATTGGCACTGTCTCAGAAAATAAGGTAGAGAGTGAGAGAGGAAGACACCCAATATAAGCCTCTGGCCTCTACAATCGCACACACATAGACAATTTTGCACAAGCGAGCATGTGCACACACACATATACACAAACATACACACACCCCTGTGTGTGCACACACATGCTCACTCACACACACACATGCACAGACAGACACCCTTGCACACATACACACACATACACACATTTCTGCTAGTGTGCACATATATACATACACACACAGAGACATCCTTGCACACACACACCTGCAGGTATGCACATGCACACACACACAGTTTTTGTAGTTAGCTCTTTTATCCCATAAATGAGAACAGAGGATGGCCGTAGCTAAAAGAGTATTCTAGCCTGAAGAAGCAGTTGTTTATATGGCTATTACTACTTGAACACTGCTATAAATGAGAGAGTAAAAGGAGAAAAAGTAATGAAACAACAGAGAATTTTCTGAAACTACAAGAGGAAAGAAAGGATCAGATTACAGTTCAAGAGAAAGGGTCAAGCCCTCAGGAGCAAGATGCTGTGTGCAATGGGAGAGAATGCAGAGACATCGAGCCAGGTAGGCTGCTGGTTTGGCACTGAGAGGACAAGGTTATCGACCCATGACTGCATCTATTGTTTTTAATGAATTATTAGCCATCAGTCGATGATGGCTGAGAATGGATATAGGATATTGGAAGGCAAGTCAGGCGAATGAGACAATGAGGAAGTAAAGTTATGGGAGAATAGAATGGAATATCAATACTCATTTACAGATTCCAGCAAGTACAATAAAGTTTATGTGATTGTCTCCAACAAGCTCCAAGGTCTGGGGTCCAAGTGTACAGTTTCTGGGCTCATCTAAGTTTGGAGTTTTGCCAAGTAAATACAATTTTGAGAAGAGAGAATGAAAGGTATTTACAAAGTAAGTTGCATTATGTCAGACTGGGAAATATGGGCTGATTCAGCACAAGCTTGTAACTCTTCATGACATCTTTTATGCCCAAACCCTCAAACCCTTAACTTCAGTGGCTCACTAGTCCCATTGTGTGTGAGATAGAAAGATCCCCTAAGTGCAGGGTTTCAGTGCTAAAACAAAGGAGGATGGTAACATCTAATCCAACTCACTTCCTGCTCTTCCAAGAAGCTGGAACAGCAAACCAAAATCCCTTCCAATTTCCATAAGTCTGGTTACAGCATCAGGGATCCTCTGATCTCATACTGATTGTGAAAGACTTGGTTTCAGACCACACTGAAACCCATACTATACATGAGTAATTAGATCTTTACTGGAATGGAATGCTTTAGGTCCCTAGCCTACTGATTCAACAAATATTTATATGTCCATGACTTGACTCAGTACCTTGAAGCAAGTCCTCATTAAATATTTATTTTTAGTTATGCTTCCCAGAAGTGAGATTTCCTTTCATGAACACAACTGACAGTATCTAGAATGAACTCACCCACTGCTACCCCACAGATTCTGCATCAGAGCCAAAGTGTGTACTGTTGTGATTGGTTGTATGCTTTTTCCTGCCAGACTATTAGCTGCAGCTATAGTTCTATGCATTCAAATAATTGCAATGCCAATTTATAAGATAAAATGTCACATCAATTGTAAACAAGAACATGGATGGTGAATTTGGATGTACTGTTGCAACAAGAAACACATCGATTAACTGTTTCAAACCTAAGAATGCATTAAACTAGTTAAGAATGCTAAGGAAAGAACATCATAGATTCTCTCTGCTTGACAATAAATGTTTTCAGAAACATAATTATAATGTAAAAACAATATTTATAATTTGGAGAATCTAATGCAAACATTCAGAAGAAGTGCTGGTTGATACACCTTGGGCAGAAAGCTTAGATTCCTAAGAACATGAAAGATCTTTGAAAAGAAGTTTAAAGGGGTATCTGACTCTCACAGGTTGCATGTGGCCTATGGTTGTCATCCAGACAACCCAATGCACTTCTTTGAAAGATGAGGAATCCTGAACTCCACAAAATTGTATGAGTTCAGCTGTTGTTTAGGGTGAATAAAGTTTAGGAAGTTATTTACAAAGTTCTGAGAACTGGAAAACTTACATAGAGAACTCGAGGTCTGAAGCTGGAGAGGAGGGTAGTCAGTGAGTCAAAAAAAACCATCATGCAGACCAAAGTCTATGGTTCTGTAGATCTCTGATAAATGAATGCAGGCTGGGGCACAGCCAGATGGGGAGGAAGCCAGGACCAAACCTGGCTGTTGCATGTCACTGCATGGTAGTGAACCTCCGGCTTCCGGGATCAGTAGAGAGGCTGTGCCTTCCTCAGGAATGAGGCTTTAAAGGATGGGTGGATGACTCCCGAGGCACTAGAGCACAGTGGTAAGATGATGCAATGTTCACATCTACATAATATCCAAATATTATCCCAAATTAATAATTAGTAATATGTTATGCATGAACTGATACTGGTAATAATGCATTGCATGCTTTTCTTTTACAAAACAAAATAAAGTGAAACAAAGCAGGTGTGTTCAAATGTTTAGCTATTTTGTGATGATGAGTTTACTATTGTGTTAATCAATGAAAACCCAAGACAAAATAAAAAGTTTATTTTTCCCATCTTTACCAACATAATAAATAAATGAGAATAACTAATCTTGAAGAGAAAAATGTATGCTATTTAAAGAAATAGTTGACAAAAATAATTCTTGGGACTGTTTCTATCCTTATAAAAATTGTTTATAAAGAACTTTGGGTGGGGAGAGATGGCTCAGTGGTGAAGAACACTGGCTGTTCTTCCAGAGGCTCTGAGTTCAATTCCCAGTGCCCACATGGTGGGTCACTACTGTCTATAACTGTAGACAGTAGTTGTGAGAACTGTACCTTATTCTGTTATACAAATGTGTATTCTGACAAAACACACATATACATAAATAAATAAACTTAAAAAAGAATCCAAAGATTTTGGTATTCACGGGTTTGCCAGTCTAGAGAGATAACTTCCTTTTTGACACTAAAAGTTTTCAGTCCCAATAGTTTGGGGCTTCAGTATTAGAATGTCTCCCTCTACTCATCCCAACAGAAGATAATGAGAATTTACTCTAGTAGTTTTGTATTGTGGTAAAACATTTATAGCATAACATTACTAGTTTTTGAATGTACAGTTATGTAGTTCTAAATCCCTCTACATGTTTTATATAATTACTGCAGCTTCGTCATATATTTATGGTTTGCAGAGGACTATGAGATAGATCATTCCATGTGGGGCTCACTACCACTTGTGAGAAAGAGAACTTTAGGATTAAGCCTTTTAAATTCTAGAAAATAGCTTTTTCTCCATACCTTCACCAAATCCAGACATATCTGGTAGCCCCAAATTTTTCCTAAATTTTCTCAGCACCCTAGACTTGTCTAGCAAGGAACACAAATGGCTACAGTGGTTATGTCCAGACCGCAGAAATACTCAAGATTGCAACAAGTATTAGAGTCACAAGACTGAATCGACCATGCCTTATCTGTGCCCAAGGGATGAGGAGGGCTTAGGGTTGCTGGGAGTCTAGGCTGTGTCCTTTCATGTGCAAAGCCTCATCTTACTGTTTCACCCCCTTTCTTGACTCTCGTATAGCCTTGGTTCAGAGGCTAGGTCCTAACTAAGCTGACCTCCCTGAGGTTGTTCCTTGGCTACCCCTTCCCATCATTGGTCACCTCCTTTTGTGACTCTCCAGTTTTTCTGCTGTGCACAGAGCCCTGGAGGTCCCTGAGCATAAAGTGGGTCATGGATCAGTTTTCTGTGTCCTATGGATGATGGGATGTGTTCATACATATCAGCCAGTGTGAAGCTTCCTCCTCTAGTGGTGGCTAAAGGGTTTCAGTCTTTTCAAATACAGACCAGAATGTCCTCAAATCTTGGTGGTAGGAGGAAATGAGAGCCAAAATTTCTTTTGGAGTCACAGCAGCAGGTCCATTTATTCAACTGGACTCTCTCAGTTGTACCCCTTAAAATAACCAAAAGATCTTCCCGCAGGTCTGAAGCAAGTTGTTTTTGTCTTTTGTTTGTTTGTTTGTTTGTTTATCCCTGGAGTTACCAAAAGTCCAATTCTCTCCTTGTCCTTTGTGTCCTAGCAGGAATGCCAGCAGGTCAGACTTATGTAGGCTTGAGCCAACAGCTGCTGAGTGCTCTTGCTTAAGCTTCTGACAGAGAGGTCCTGGCATCATCAATTTCTGGGCATAAAGCAGGGCTGATCCAGGGATCCTTGGTCACTCAGAAGCTGTCACATCTGGATATGTTCCATCACAGAGCAAAATGTCAAGCTCAGGAGGTCAACAACCAGGAGAGGTCCCAGGTAAATTCTGGGGCACAGCATTGCTTATTAATTTATACTTGGTAAACCATAGCAATAATGCACTCTCAGGAATGGTTCACCTGCCATGAATAGCACAAGCCAAGCAACTACTGACACTTCTGCAGGCAGAGATGCCTGATATGTATGTGGACAGGTTCTTGGTATGAGAAACTAAGGTCAAGGTAAGTGGATTCAAAGACCACAAAAGGATGCTCATCAACATGACATACCTACTAAGTGCTACAAGCATGGTTTTTACCCTGCTATAAAGCTGTCTCTGCTCTGTTTACTTAAAAAATAAATAAAAGAACAAGGTAAAATATGTTTATGGCCAAAAGGTAGGTACCAAATAAGAATAGTCAAAGGAAGATGTTACTGAATGGATGGAGATTTAAAATAGAAAAGTTTCCTTTACTTCAAGCCATGCATAATTTAGAATTATTTACATTTTGGCTTAAAATCAATGTATTAATAAATGAGCTATCACTTTTGCAAAGAAGAGAAAAAAAGGGTACTTACTTCTTTTTGAGTCTAATTGGCAAGATGTGTTGGCTCTCATACAGAAGTTGGTGTTACCTCAACTGACCTTAAGTAGCTGTCTGCTGAGTAAATGTAATCTGACCCATCATGGCCTTATTTCTAAAGTGTTACAGGCTATTATGCTTGCTCCATATTGGCAGCCAGGAGGTGTGACAGAGGAAAGTGGAGAAGGCAAACCCAGGGACTATCCAAGACAGTGATTTCCAGAGGAGGCAGGGCCCAGCTAAGAGTCTCTCCTTTCCCCACCTGTGTCTGGCAGTGTTCACTGAAAGGTTTGCAAATGTGGGGATGACTTCAGCTTACCCTCAGATCTTTCCTTCTATGCTCCCGGCTATAGCATAATCAGAGTTCAGGTCTGCATTCCCCACTCAACCTGCTACTCGAAACGGGGAGTCAAAACACAGCAACCCTATTTTTGTGTAACTCAATTGAGTTATTAGCTTAAGATTAGGCATGAGGAAAGGGAAAATGAATAAAAGCCTGTGCTGATTAATATAGTCTATAGTATAACCCTAGCAACTAATTGCCAAATTCTTTATTGGGTATCCACTGACTCAGCTCTCCAAAGAGATCAGTTTGTTTGACGCAGAGGGTTGGATCCAGCCTAATTCTTCCACGGAGACACTCCATAGCATCTATCCACAAACCTCTCCAGCCACCCCAGGACTATACACAATGATGCTTTTCCCTCAGAACCAAGTCCCCTAACAACACTTCATTTCTTACCCGCTGCTGGTGAGCCAGGGTCACCAGGAGTGTGCATGGAGAACATCAGAGGCATGTTGCCTTTCTTTGAATCCTCTAGGGAGGCAATTATTTATTAGCAGACATCATCTTAGTCAATTCTTTTGAGATGTCTAATTTCTATGCTCTATAAAATAGAAGCAATGATAATTAAATTTTATTTCCTAGCATTTTCTCCTGTGCTATATACATTTATCTTTTCTGAGCAATACAATCACTGAGAGGGAGTGACAGAGAAAAGAAAACTGAAGTAATACAGATGGAGAAAAGCCCATTTTTAGGCAAAAAAGAAAAGAAAAGAAAAACCCCAAAACAAAAACCATTGCCAGAACAATACACAGGGAGGCTCATGTCTATGTATGCACACATATCACACACATAAACCACACACACATGCACACACATATTGCATGCATCACAGAATATACGAATAAAATACACACATCACATGGATAACACACACATCATACACACATACACAAATTATACACAGTTATCAAGCACATCATATACACATAATACAGACACCATGTATGCAAATAATACACATGAAGTACATACAGATATAAAGCACAATCTACACACAGAACAACATATACACCACTTGTGCCACACATACAAATAACACTCACATCACGCATACAAACAATACATATATGTTACATACACACATGACACATATACACATCACAAAACACACATTCATCTCTCTCACACAGACATACACAGAGGAATAGGATAGAGAGGAAGAAAGTGGTACTGACGAGGGGGAAATCTTCTGGGGAAGTTCAAAGGTTGTCTGTAATGTTTGTGTGGATGAGCAGAGCATGATCAGGAAGGGGACCAGCAGGATGCCTCCATGGATAAGAGTGATTGCTGCCAAGTCCAGTGACCTGAGTCCAGTCTTGAGACCCACATGATGGAAGAAGGGAATGACTCTCTTAAGTTGTCCTCTAGCAACACATTCTCTGTGACACGTGCCTGGCCCCGCACATACATATGCACAAATAATTAAACATTAAAACTTGTATTAAAAAAGGAAGACATTTAGAGTAAAAGTCACACCTCCAAGATAAAAACCAAAGAGGCACAATCAAGAAGGAAGCTTGAGATTGCTGCTCCTCCCAGTTCCGTCTTTGGCCCAGTTTGTTTCTGCTTGCCAAAGTCCTGCTATTTACCCATCACTCAGGCCCAGCCATGTCTCCTCTTCCCATTTCTGCCTCTTTTCAACCCAGCCCTCACTCTTGCCAACTTCATAGGAACTCCCAAGGCATGCCTCACTCCTGACCACTCATCAATTTCCTAAACAGTATTGGGCACTATTGATAAGTGCTTCATTAATGTGTGTACATGCACATATATATATATATATATATATATATAATGAGTCTATCTCATGTACTTATACCAGCCACAGATATTATCAGATCTATTTAGTTCATTGTTGACGTCATAATGGAAAGCAACCATCAGTATTTGTTCTTGGTAAGAAACCTGGAGAAGGAAAGAAGTCATTTTAGTGCAGTATGATAATTAACCTGAAGAGCTGTGACCAAGTTCCTCAAAAAATCTAATTAGCAAAGATGTGACAACTTTTTTGAGAAAAGGTGAAATCTATGCTAACATGTGCATCATCCAGAGAAAAGGAGACTCTCCATGCCTTCATGCAGGTGGCCATGCCTCCTGTCAACTCTGGATTAAGCACCTTGCTGTCCCCTCCATGCCTTCCTGAACTCACCATCAGCAAGCCATCCAGACCTCCATATAAATGATAGACTGCTGCCGTGGAGTCCCGGTGACTGGTGCTCTAATGTCCTGTCGTCAGCTGTACGTGAAGCAGTTTGGCCATAAACTTGTCTCTGTGAAGTCAGCATGATTTTAAGTAACATAATTTTCTATCCGTCCACATTTAGCAAGATGAAAACTCTGTCTATATCCTCACTTATTTGTGTCCTAGTGACCTGAGAGTAACGATTTTGATGCATAAAAGTGAGACACCCAATCAATAATCTCTTGAATATTTTCCAACAAAAAAAAAAGCTTTTAAGAATCCTTTCCTCTTTAGCAGCTCATGTTGAAAAGACCAGAGAGATAACAGATATCTTTAAATTTTATAACTGAACTCCAATATAGAATCATCTACTTTTTAAAAAATATATAGTCACCTTTTCTAAAATTTGACCCTTCAATAAAATCTGGTATAAATGCATAGTGAATTACAATATGTTAATCAACCATCCATTTTTTTTTTTAATTTCACTTCACTCAATAAAGCATGAGTTCATAGTAAAACCCAAAGTCAGCAAATGCCTATATTTCTGGAAACTCCCCCACAGAGTCATCGTGTGTCTATGAAATGTTTGCATGACCCCAAAGCATATAATTAACCCGAAAATTCCCTGTCTCAAATTTTAACCTACTATGAGACCAAATTCATCAGCACATATATGGCATTTAACATATAAAGTGATTCTTCCTCCAAGAATGGATTCTAAGAGTCAATAGTTACTTAAAAGGAGACAACCGAGCAGCACAGTGTGCAGATCTACCCTATGTGGGTGTCTCAGAGAGGATGCAAGCCTCTCCTGAAGCTCAGTGGAATCTCATCAGGGCCACTGTCTCCAAGCCAGAAAACCTGGTTATTAACTTGTTTGAACCAACAACTAATTGCCTGACTTTGTTAAGTCACTCTGAGCGTTAAGTTAGGTTATTTGCTGATACTGTGAGCATCATAGTTGGAAATGCTGATGGCTTTAAACCTATTATGGCATGGGTACTTTTCCTTGATATACCAACTTTCCTGGGTCCTTGCTCTGTTTTTTGTTTTGTTTTTTAGAAGAAGAAAAAGGAAAATGTATAGGAAGAATTGACCATTTTAAAATTTAACAGTAGTAGCATTGTATCGTTGATTGATGTCTGTCTTGCATATCCACACACAGTCAAATATGTCTAGTCTCTGAGCTGCTTCAGAGGAGGTGAAGATACACCAGACTTTCATATCTGTTTAATGTTTACTGTATCAGACACCATGACACAAAACAACCCCAAAATAAGGGGGATGAAGAGACGGTAGAAGGGTGGAGAGTAAGGGGCACCAGACAATGGATCAAATGAGAGAGGTAACAAAAATTGGGGGAAAGCATGATTTCATTTGTTTGTTCATTTGCTTATTTTTACATTTAGGGCTTTGTTGTTGTTGTTGTTTTTGGTTTTTGTTTGCTTTTTTGTTTTTCAAGACAGGGTTTCTCTGTGTAGCCCTGGCTGTCCTAGAATTCACTCTGTAGACCAGGCTGGCCTCAAACTGCCTGCCTCTGCCTCCCAAGTGCTGGGATTAAAGGCGTGTGCCACCACTGTCTGGCTCATTTAGGGCTTTCTAAACTTCATAGATGAGATGGCATTAACTCAGATGGCTAAAAGTAGTGGCAGAAGAGAGAATCCAGGTTCCTGTGAAGCAGAATTAAGTATTTGTTTTGGAAACTGTAAGTTTGAGTGTTTATTTAATACCCAAGCGTTATACATACACAGGAATCTGGAGCTTTGGATAGAAGTTGGGGACATAATTTCAGTGTGAGAATCATTGTCCAAAGGTGCCTTTAAAGTATTGAGACTAGAGAGCCTTAGGTATCCACTGGAACCCAGGCTTGAATTTACAGGACTCAGCACTCAGAGGTCAGAGAAAGCAGGAGGTCTTGGCATAAAAGGTGGAAAAGGTAAGCTAAACATGTGGGGGAACAAAGAGATTAGGGTAAGTGAAAGCCAAGAGAAAAGACAATTTAAAACGCCTGACTGGCTGTGTAAAAGACTATGCAGGAGACGAAAGATACAAACAGAACAGTATCCATTTGATTTGGCTACCTGAGAGTCCACAAGCCAGACTACTTTCCAAAGCTGTGGGAGAGGAAGCCAGATCCATGAACGGAGTAATACCAAAATCCCCTTTCATGACTGTAAAATTAGTAAGAATTAGATATCAAGACTTCTAAAATTAGCCTGTATCTGTCGCTTCTCTACGAAATGTGATATTAGAATCTCCCTGACAATGTCATGGAGTTCTGAAAATGACGTAAGATGTTTGTGAAATGGCAAGCTCAGAGCTGCTGGTCAAAGGTGGACTCCCCTGGCGATTGTTCCAATGAGTGGCGGCATAAAGACTTTTTTAAATTTCCTATGGTAACCACTGGTGTTGACTACAGCTTAGCCCCCTCCCACACACAGCTCAATTCAATATAGACATTTGAAAGTCATTCTTAACCAGTAAGTATTTGGGCTGGGGTTTGAACTCATGGTCTCTGGCATAGAAATCAGGTGCTTCACCACTAAGCCACTCTGTACCAAATCTCCCAAACTTAGGTCAGCTGTGAAGAGGAAATAGAGACGTTCTATGGTACTGGCGCCAGTCCAATCTAGAAAAATAAGAGCAGACAGTACCACAATAAATAAGCTACACGGTGCCAGGTCTACTGGAGAGTAATTCATGAGAAGAAATTCAGTGGTTTCAATTTCAACAAATCCAATGTTTCTGGGATGCTGGACAGTTCCAAAAAGTTGCCACACATTAGCTACTGTTGTCATAGTTCTCTTTTTCCCTGGAAAAGGAAAAGGCATGGAAAGTAAGCTCTAATTGTTTGCTCAGATGCACTTATCTACCCCTAAGGGGATAGTATATTTCCAGGAGGGAAACAATGGTTGCAAACTAGGCTTGAAACACACACTTGGAAAGGCTGTTTTTTTCTTTGAGAAAAGGATACCAGAGAATATTGCAAAAGAGAATGAAGAGGTGATGTAGTCCTTCTCAGGGGCTACTCTGGGCAGTGCTCCCTGACAGAAATTCCTGCAGGCTGTAAAAGATCGGGAGAGATACAATGGAATCATCTGGCTGCAAAAGGAGAATTTGCCTTTTTAGTATCTTTTGTGAACACAGGGGCACTTCGGGGGGTGCACACTCAGGCATTCAAATACCCCAATATCCTACTTCCAGCTTTGGAGGGGCCCCAAAAGTATGAAGAGCCAGGAGAGGCTCCTGAGTTGAGTGTGGGGCAAATGCTGAGGAGGCAGCACCAGATCCCACAGCTCTTAGGATGAGAGGCCCTGGAAGCCAGCATCCCTGTGCTGTAGCCCACCACTTCCTAGCTGCAGCCTACAAGCACCAGCAGACATTCCTTCCACAAGGCTGCCAGGATCAGTGGTCAGTGTTATCCCAAGCCCAAGGAATTCTAGGACTCTGCAAGAAAAGCGGTGACCAGAGTTCCACATATCCATCAGGGCTTCCATCATCATCCTCACCAAACACTCATTACTTCACCTACACCCGTCATGCAGTGTCCCAAGTTTGGGGCAGCTGAAAGACAAAGAGCCATAGCCAGCCAAGCCCTACCTTATTTAGGGCACTAAGAAGGCTGGTTTCAGAGGTAACTAGTTCCAGTATAAGGCATTCCTTTCTCCTGTCCCTCACCAACTCCCCTACTAAACTCAGTGACAGGTCCTGGGCTGAACACCACACATGCACCTCTGGACCACTCTTTGTAGATGGGTTTCAGACTTTACAATGTGACCCTCCTGTATCGCTCCATTAGGTGGACCTTCACAGTCTCCCAGCAAACAACAGCAATACTAGGCCAGGGGTTCAGGTGCAGAAGGAAGAAGTCCTTACTTTCCTTTCAAGGACTCATTGCCATTGGCCCTACTGGCATCCATAGGGCTGGGCCCCAGAAAGACCAGAGGAAGATGGAGCAGGGCCTCAGCCATATGGAACACAGCAGTGAAGATCTCGGCGCCAAGAAAATGAATTAAAGAAACGTTTGTTCCGAGGGCCAGAATTTTGACTGATGTTTTGGGGGAGTGGGGATGAAACTTGCTGATGGTTGAATGAACCTGTCCAAAAGAATTTTCTTTCTTTTACTTTTTCTTCTTTTATTGCTGTTATTGTTTGTTTTGTCAGAAAATATGATCAAATATACATGTGGTGATTCAATATATGTAATTTTGAATTATACACCTAATTCCTGAGAACATATAACATGACAGTGTCTCTTTTGGAGTGAGGTATCTTAGTGTGGGGTTCTCAGGAAAGAAACTTCTAGGGTGCTGGCTGTGTTCTGGTTTTTAATATGGGTGGTAGTTATGAACATGGTCTCTGTATAAAAGTTCATAGAATAGCATTTTTATGAGTTATGAGTTTTTCTGTATGAATTCTATTCTTGAAAGTTTACTTAAAATACAGTTTTAAGACTATATCATTTGCCTGTGGGCTCATGTTTACTTAACCTATTTATTCTTGCTGTAATAATAATAAATGTAAGATGTTTATTTGTAATACTCTGTCAGAAACATGTTCTTGATTTATTTCTCATGGTGCACATGCTTCACCTAGCTAAATAAAATCTTGGCCTATTTTCTGAGATTAATTCCTGGAAATAGAAGTGTTGGGTCACATGATAGTTTCCGTGTGTTCCAGGGATGGAACTCAGCACCTTACACACACCGAATACACATCCCACAACTTAGCCACAGCGCTGCAGTTGTGAACCCTTCAGACACCACCAACGCTTTGTCAGCTGTCCCACAGGAAGACCTCGCTCTTACTCCAGACGGAATTGCACGTTTGCAACCTGCATCCCACCTGACTTTTAGGAAGTTTGACGTGACAATCTTGTCTTCGCTCAAGAAACTGTGCTTGGCTTTGGCTTTCTGGTTGCCTCCCTGCCTAACCTGCCTTCTCTCTTTCTTGCTTAGTTCCACGGCTTGCCGCGGTTCAAGTCTAGGTTTTCTTTCCCACCTTTGAAAGGGTGTGTCTCGTACTTTGCCCTCCTCTCCACAATCGTAGTTCTCTCTCCAGCTTGAACTCCATACCTCTTCAGCACTACCAACACCTGGCTGGCTGTTTTCGTGTCTTGACATTATCTGGAATGTAAGTATTACAAATGATGTTCAATGACCTGATGAATATTTGAAAAGGCAGGAGGCAAGACTGATAATAT
Source organism: Mastomys natalensis (assembly GCA_021653895.1). Taxonomy (NCBI): domain Eukaryota; kingdom Metazoa; phylum Chordata; class Mammalia; order Rodentia; family Muridae; genus Mastomys; species Mastomys natalensis. Next base: position 648,907 of record JAJTUV010000833.1, on the reverse strand, counting down.
TTAGATGCTCAGAGACCACAGAAATCACACAGCATATCCTCGAGCCTCCAGCCAACATTTCCTCCATCACCCAGCATCTCCTCCCTTCCCCTGTCCTTTCCCCCTCCCCTTTCCCCTCCCTTTTCCCCCCCCTTTCCCCTCCCCTTTTCCCCCTCCCCTTTCCCCCTCCCTTTTCCCCCCTCCCCTTTCCCCCTCCCCTTTCCCCCTCCCTTTTTCCCCTCCCTTTTCCCCCCTCCCCTTTCCCCCTCCCCTTTCCCCCTCCGTTTTTCCCCTCCCTTTTCCCCCCTCCCCTTTCCCCCTCCCCTTCTCCCCTCCCTTTTACCCCTCCCCTTTACCCCTCCCCTTTACCCCTCCCCTTTCCCCTCCTTTCTCTCCTCCCCATCCCTTCCCTTTCTTGCTCACACCATTTGCCAGGTTTTTTTTTTTTTTTTTTTTTTTGGTCTTGTTTTTTCGAGACAGAATTTCTCTGTATAGCCCTGGCTGTCCTGGAACTCACTCTGTAAACCAGGCTGGCCTCGAACTCAGAAATCCACCTGCCTCTGCCTCCCAAGTCCTGGGATTATAGGCGTGCACCACCACTGCCCGGCTGTCAGTTTTCTTTTTAATTTACATTATCTCTGAATTTTTTCCGTCAATGACCCCACTTTTTCTCATCAGAAGCACTAAAATTTAAAATAAGTAAACTAAAGGCCTTGTTTCCTAAAAATAAATAATGCTATTTAACTTGTTGCTCTGAATATTATCTCTCCTCAACCAGAAAAAAAAAAAAAGCATCAAATGATTATTTTACATTGCCTAAAGTATCATACTAATGTTGGTTGTTGAATATGTACTGTATCAGATACTTGTGGTGAATTCATTTTCCGAGATTTTTAAGACCAACACTTGTGGTAGGTGAACATATTCTCAGAAAAGAAGCTGAGGCACAGGCTAGGCATCTTAGTTAGCTAGGTCACTGTGTGGCAAGGCAGTTTTATTCGAGCCTCGGCTGTCTTATATGCCTGACTTCAAGGTCTTTGCCTTTGTGCTGGGAGCTCCATGGATATTGTTAACTTGAACAATATTAATCTCTTTGATCCTCACTCTCCAGAGAAAGGAGCAGAGAGTATGCCACTCTGAAATGGAGTTATCCACGATACTCGCTTCCTCCCACATCACCCTCTTTGATCATCACAAGACAGATTATTAAAATTAACAGTGCGATTGGAGCCCTGGGTGGTAGCCAGAATCCTCAGCAAGGACAGAGGCCTGAGTCTGCTCAGAGTGGGAAGCAGAGCAACAAGTCATGTGGGTTAGAGGCTTCGGAGAGGCTGAGTAGGTATCATAGTAGATAAAGTGCTGGCTGGCGAGCATGAACCTGAGGTTAGGTTATCAGAGCCTGTGTAGATCTGGATACTGTCAATAACCCCAGTACTCCTACGCTGAGATGAGAGGCTCAAACAAGTGACTTGGTAGGAGTCAGTGGCTAGCTAGCCTGGTGCCCACAGAGGCAAGCAAGAGACTCTCCTGAACAGACTGGAAGGTGAGATTCAACACCGGAGTTTGTACTCTGACCTCCACACATGCACAGCTGGCTGGCCTCCACACATGCACAGCTGGCTGGCCTCCACACATGCACAGCTGGCTGGCCTCCACACATGCACAGCTGAGTGGCGTATTTTTGAGCTGTTCAAGGTAAAAGTGCATATTAGAAATGACTTGAGTGAAGTCACATTTTTAATGGGTAAGCTTTTGAGGCCATGTGATTTATTATAGGCATTGGATCACTCTAGACTCCTGGCATATTGCATGTAGCCCTAAGACTTTTGAGCTGGTAGTTACTCTGATATTTAGGAGCACAGCAAGACTTTTATTGAAGTTCTTGCTTTCTGTTTATCAGCTTGTTACAAAGAATCCAATCATCAATTTGTTTGCCTGCATCATTCATACCCATTTATTTGTGTACACACACACACACACACACACACAGAGTCTTCCAGTGTTTCCACCCTACGGTAATAGTCGAGAAGTGATTTCAGTTAAATTAAAGAGTACCATGATATTCAGAAAAGGAAAAACATTGCGTGTACTGAGCAGCCCAGACTAAGGACTGTGGCTGAGGACAGGGAGGCGCAGCAGGGCTGCCACTGTGAAGAATGGGAGCCACACTTCCAGGCAGACACTCAACTCCTAAGAAGCTCTTTCTGATTCTTCAAGACCAGACCAGCAGTATGCTGTGTAAAGTCCTTGGTGATCTGCCAGGTGAAGGGATCACGAGTGTTGCTTTCTTGCTAGCTACTTTTGAATCCAAAGGAAAAATGTAGCAGTCCCTGAATTCCTAAAGCCCTGGGTGTCCACTGACCCCCAGGCTAGAATCAGGGCCTGAACTTTCTGCTGGGAAGGCAGGAAGAACAATGAATTGAGGCTCTGGAGGGAAAACAAACTCCAGAGAAAGTAGAGGGAGCATCAGTCCTCAGAGAAGCAGCTATATCCAGATCCACCATGGCGTGGAAATGCACTGGGAACATTTCTGTCTCTCCTGCCAACAAGAGATGTTCCTAAGGGCAGTGGCTTCCTCTAGTTTATGCTTTACTCTGTCACCCATGTAGAATCGAAAACAGGGCAGATACACAATGAATGTTTTCTTAAAATGGCATGGCAGCCTGTACCCACCCATGACACAAGAGGCTTCACCCCATTATTTCTGCATTCCCTGAGGACAAAACAGAGAAGTTCAGCTCCTAAGCTATGCACAGATGTCACAACACCATTTCGGATCAGAGTCCAGCTGAGAATGTCCATCACTGGGTAAAGCCCTCAGCCTCAGCCTCAGCCTCAGCTTCATCACTATGACACCTTGCTGGGTCCCTGGAATATCACTATGATTGGTGAACCATTGAACCATTGCAGTATGAAGATGCTCAAGATGTCATCCCTGTAGGAAGCTAATGGCTATGTTTTAAATGGGTTCATATTCTCCTCAAAGGCTCACGACGAAAGCACTAGGTCCACAGAGATGTTTTTGCAGTATGCTCCATCAGCCCACAGCCAGGCTGCAAGGCACCAGCAGTTAGCTGGGCTAGGAGCCAAGCCAGAGCTGAGTCTCTTGGGTGGCTGAGGTCCTTTGTGCCTCAGCTATTTATCAATATCTTTCTTGAAGGAAAAGAGAAAGGAGCCAGGACTTGAATATTGAAGTGTAATTCTCTTAAGGTTCCCCTTCCTAATACCGGGCTAATTGTCCTCCTGTAGAGAAGCTTCATTTGGTTTCATTTGTTGTTTGATTTGTAAATTCCAAGCATAAGAGGCCGAGGAAAGAAGAAAGAGATATAAAGGACACAGACATTCTTGTTATAGCAGAACTAAGAGAGTGTGTCTGTGAGGGCATCATGTACGTGAGCCTTCTGCCTGTGACCTGGCCCTGGGCACAGTTTAAGGGAAGCATCCATGGATCCTCTGTCATCCTAACTGGAAAGGCCAGAAGCTGTTTCACTCTTCAGTGAACATCCACTTACCTTCAGGTAAAATTGGAGAATTATAGAGGTGAGGGAGGAGCCAAAACTCTGAAAGGAGAAAAGATACCGGGATACATGACGAATGTATGCAGACTTTCAGTTGGTAGAACAAACAAAACATTACTATATTGCAGCAGTGTTTCCTTTACCCCACAACACACACACACACACACACACAACCAAATGTCCTCTAGGAGAGACAATCCCTTTGAGAGTAAACTGAAATCTAAGCCTGTCTTCTTAGGAGTTAGGAGTCAAGTGCATCTAAGACTACAAGCCTAGTTTGGTATCATGGCTGTCCCTCAGAGAACGGTTCAAAGGGGTAGGAAGAAGGCATGAGAGCTTCCCAGCCTGGGAAGGCAGTGGTCCATTCTGATGTCCACCTTCGTAGGACAATGTCAGCCCAACAAACTAGAAAACCGTCAGTGGATTAATCCAACGATGACATTGGAAAGCCCTCGAGATCCAACCTCTGCATCATGCTGGACTGGGGGACAAAACTTCAGCACAGAAGCCTTTGGGGAACATTCCAGATCCAAATGATAACACTCGGGTGCAATGCTAGATTTAAAACCTGCCAGTTAAGAATTTTAGTGTGGCTTCACTTCTGAGTAGATGTAAAGGAGTCTAGTGTGTTCTAAGCATTTTGGTCCTGTTGAGTTTACTCATGACCTGTCAGCCTGTTTCATTTATTCACCCCAGCTTTCAGTAACTCTCTGCCATGTGCCAGCTACATGGAAGGTGGTTGCATAGTTCTAACTCCAGACTCCATAAAAGACTTCCTGGAGGTTGTCTGACTCTAGTACTTGCCTGGTGTAACTTAATCTTCTACCCTTTGGTTTCCCTAACTTTCAATCAAGCATAAGAACAGTATCTAGCTCATCAGGCTGTGTTTAGTACTTAGCGAGAAAATCGCATGTAATAATGTATACTAGCTGAACTGGCGCTACTAGCTACATGTAAGGAATGATGCCAAAGGCCATTTAGAAGGAGAGCTCTGAGGTCAGACCTAGAGAAATACATTAGAGGAAGAAGTGAAGCTGAAAAAGTCTGTGGCTATAGAGAAGCAGATGTTGGGCTGCAGTGGATATTGTAAACTCTGCCTCATCCATGTAATAAATTTCCCTTGAAACGAAGCAACAGCAGCTGTATCCTTGTATCTTTGCATGATCTGCTACCCTTATCATCATTACCAACATCACCATGACTACCAATACCACCAGAGCTGCATCTGCCAGCTCCATCCAAAACATTCACCCTTATTACTACCACTAGTATCATATTATCATCACCGTCTTTATCACCATCACCATCTCCATCACTGTCACCACCATCATCACCATCACCATCTCCATCACTGTCACCACCATCACCACCATCACCATCTCCATCACTGTCATCTACCAATATCTCCATCAGCATTGTCTTTATCATCAGCAGTATCACTGCCACCATCATCACCATCTCCATCACCATTACTGCCAATATCTCTGTCACCATCACCATCTCACATCATCCCTGTCACTATCATCCTTCACATCATCATCACCAGCAATATCTATATCTCTGCTATTAGAGCCACCACTACTACTGTTAGCCTCCCCACTACTATTTCCAGACACTCTAAACTTTTCCAACATCCAATAGCAGCAAGAGCTATAACGCTGAGCGTATCACTGTTTGTAAGATGAACAGTCACCATCTGTTTCAGAGTCCTCCAGGACTCTCATTCAAATTCTAGCAGTCTGTACCTCACACCAAATTTATTCAATCCTGAATTTGTAAGTATTCTCCAGAAGTCTACTTTTTTCCTGGAATGCCCCTCCAGTTTTTGTTTTGTTTTGTTTTGTTTTAAGGATTTACTTATGTAGATAAATACTCTATTTGCCTGTATGCTTGAATGACAGAAGAGGATATCAGATCTCATTACCCATGGTTGTGAGCCACCATGTGGTTGCTGGCAATTGAACTCAGGACCTCTGGAAGAACAGTCAGTGCTCTTAATTGCTGAGCCATCTCTCCAGCCCCAGACGTCTACTTTTAAACAAGATTCCAGTTGATTCTCCAGTAGGTAAGGCAGGAAGTCACTGATCTAAGAACTTGTTTCTAGTAAGCAAAGATGCCTAACTAACTTGCTAGGACTCCTTGAGTTTCTCGTGAAGCTTCAGCAATAAAAGCACTTGATTGAGTTCATTAAGTATCAAAGATGCCAATACAAAAAGAAGAACAGAACTAATGGGATGTATAAAGACTACATTACACAGAGACAAAGTGTGCATGTGCTCTAGCAAGCTTACTCATCTCTCTGGCTATAGCATCTCTCACCCATTAACTGAGGGAATACACCCAACTCCCATGTTTGCAAATGAAAAAGCTGTGACGGGAAATCATGTCTTCTAACTTCTTGTATGAACTAGTCTGTTTTCTAAGCAGCTGGTCCAGCGGAAGGGAGGCAAGGAAAACATCATCAAACACAGACTGCTGTAAGTGTAAACTGGAATGTGCAGCAAGGGTACTTGGTCCTGAGCAGAGAAGACAGGCAGAGTAAGTGGACTTTGGGGACAAACTACTCTTTTCTTTCAGCTTCTCCTTTTCTTGTACCACCCCACCCCCAATTGTCAGCCCCTGGCTACACCAAAGCCTACCTTCCTGTTCATATCTCTCAGGGTATTTCCTATCTGACTTTCTTGCTTCTACCTCAATCCTCCACGGCTCTCCTCTACCCAGGAACTCTTCATTTCTGCCATATTCCATGATCCCATCACAAGCTCCTGCCTCAGAGCCTCTAGGCTCTCTGGGTGTTCCACTGAGATTGCTGCTATGGTTTTCCTTCATTCCACTCAGCCTTTACTGGAACTCCATCTTGTCAAATAACACTGTCCAGAAAAACCCCAGATAAAAGGAGACAGCCCCTTCCTACCCTTTTCCCTCCCTATACCATGGTTTCTTTTCACTATCTGACACATCCACTCAGTATATGTTAGGCTCCTTTGTATTCTCTCCTTTCAATAGAAGGTAAATATTTTTGAGAGCAATAACTGTCTATTTTATTCAAATGATGCCTGACACAAGGTAGGTACTCAACAGATATGTCCGAAATAAACGAATCACCCATTTTGTTGGATGTCTAAGCAGCAGCATGAGTGATAGTACTTTACCCTTTCCCGAACAATGCATTTGCATTTCAAAGTGACTTTTGGGAGAATTCATTCCAGAAGAAAGAAATTATCCCAGTTGTGGATATTATAGCCTTTTCTTTGGCCTGTGTAAATTGACATTTTGACGAACATGCTCAACCACCATACAATTACCTTGCCATTGCTGTGAGCCGAGCACCTTGTCCCAGGCTTGACACATGCTAGTTGTTCAATGGTGGTTTATTGAACTTGATTTTGTGAGATGCTATGTTTTGCCCACATGCACTGCTTTTTAGGCATCCTAATTCATTCTTCACACCCAGGGGGTCTTTCTAATTGCTAACTGCTAAGCTCTTTTGCTTATAAAACCATCACCTCCTAATCAGGGACAAATTCTTGTCTTATTTCTCTTTCAGTGATTTCCTGGTCTAATATCACAGTTTCACTATGTGTGACATGCAGACAATATCAGATGGCCTCAAAAAAAAAAAAAAAAAAAAAAAGGAAATCCAGAATTTTCTTCCAGACAACAAATAGTTGTCTGAGTTCATGTGCACTTTAAAAGTTTGGTTATATGTTTTATCCCGGCTTTCCTAGTATGTCATCATTTCCCTATGAGAAAGAGAAAACAGTTGTGCTAGGCAATATTGCCTCATCTTACAGCCCAAGGATTCAGTTTTTAATCGGTGCTAAATTTATCAGATCTCACTTGGATTTACAAGAGAATGAACAGCTGCGGAGCAAACTGTGAAGGAACAGAACTGCCAATGTTCTGCTGAGCCTGCAAGGAAATCCTTCCTAATTAAAACCTGCGATTGCATCCCAACGAGCACACCCTGAGTGATTGCCTCTGATGTGGGGAACGTTCTACGTCAGAGGCTCTGCAGAGGGCTCTTACAGACACGTGTCTGTAAGCAAGTTCATATGAAGAAAAGATTCCTGTCACCAGGCAAAGATACCAGTTCTAGGAATCCTGTATTTACTTATGGTTGTTGCGTTTTTGTTTATTTGTTTGTTTGATTGTTTCATTTTGTTTGTTTTTGTGTGTGTGTGCACATTCTTGTGTGTGCATTGTACATGTGTGCACATATGTGTGGAGTGAAGGGGTCTAACCTAGGATGTTATTCCTCGAGACATACCATGCTCTTTGATTTTAGATACAGTCTTTCACTTGCCAAGTAGGTTAAGCACCTGGCCATTGAGCCCACCTGTTCCTACTGTCTTGGCTCTAAGATTACACACATGCTCTGTCACACCCATCTTTTCTCTGTAGCTTCTGACAGATTCTCATGTTTGCACTGCAAGCACTTCACTGGCTGAACTGCCCCCCAGCCAAGAGGAATCTACTAAACTTTTTTCACACGATCTAAAAATTTTTTTACCTTCTTTTATTTTATTGGTGTGTATTGGGGAGTGAGGGTTGTTACATCCTCACATGTGTGCAGCTCAGAAGGCCACTTGCAAGAGCTTTCTGCTTCTATCACATAGGCTGCAGGGATCAAACTCATGTCTTCCAAGTTGGCAGCACACACCTTTACCCCCTGAGCCACCTCACCAGCTCTGTCTGTCACTGTCATAACCCACTTCTTAATGCATCTCAGATCATATTAATAGTTGACTACTTCCTACAAGTTCTATACACTAGACAACTTATTTTCAAGATTATGTTTCCCACTCATCTAATTTAATCATTATAATCTATTTCTGATTTAACAATATCTTCCATTACATAAAGGAACATAAAAACAACCTTTACATAAAAAAAAACCACCTTTACATAAAGGTGTTTTTTTAACCTTCAAATTTACCTGATATATAATGACTTACCTCACCTCGATGATGCTCACCTGCTGATGCTAATACTTATGTTAACTCTCAATATTCCTTACTATTCTTTCCATTGATTACCCAGGAAGCACTTGAGATCTAACACACTATTCTTGCTAATGTATTATTCCTGCCTTACACAACCCCTCCTTCCAAATTCACCACTAAAGGCTGATTTTTGCTTGCTCTGTTGACATCAACCATGTGTCATCTACGAAAGATATTGAACTTACACTTGCTGAAAGAAGCAACAGTGGTTAAAAATGTTGACTGTTATTTCAATTCAGATTCTATTACCCAGAAATGATGTTAAAGATGTAGCCTTCAGTTTCCTTCTCTGCAGTGTGGGTGATAATGATGGCCACAGCTTTGGCTTCTGTCTTACTGTGAGCCCCCAGCCCTTATGTAGTTTTGTAGCTTACTCATGGTATCATTGTCCATTCCACCTGGAGAACAATAAACACTTGACAAGTTGACTGAAGAGAATTATAGAAACCAAGTCACATCATGTATTGGGGACCATCCCTGGCACAAATCCAGCACTCAGAGAGCCACAGTTTACCCCTCTTTCCGATAATGCAAAAGACAGACAGCAAACACACATCCAAAGAGGCAGAAAATTGTTCTTAGTTCCAGCATCCCAGTGTTCCAGAAAGAGGCCAACCCCGTCACTTTAGACTGTTCATGGAGTATTTCCATGCACAGGAAGAGTCAGAAGTCCAGCCTTGTGATATCTTACAAAGCTTTTGGGAACTCCAGCCTGATCATCATTTCTATTTGTTCATCTGTATACACCAATGAAAGTGTCTGTGCAGGAATCCCTGGCCTTGTGTCAACAGCACGGCAGCTCCTGCTTCTAGGTGACTAATGTGGCTATCCTAAGAAACCTAGGTACTCTTCTCTGCCACATGCTAAGATCCCAGGGAAAGGCCTGCCCCAGCTGACAGACCAGAGTGAGGGATGGGTGCAGGGCCACTGTAGTATAGTAAAGTAGATCTAAGAGACACTGAGCTGGGGAAAGAGAGACACTAGGCTTGGAAATGGGCGCTTGGGAAAGAATGAGATTAAAGAAATAAGCTAGGAGTCTCAGTGGGGAGCCCAGGGTTGGCAAGGCAACAGAGGAATGCTGGGACATGCAAAGAAGAGAGTTGCTGCAATAAGAGGACTGGAGAGAAGGGGTGGGGCAAGGTGCAGCCATAGTGACTGGCTGACCGTGACTCCTGAAACTCAAGTGATTTGACTTTTATCAAGGCAGAGCAGAATCTGTGACTCCAGGCCTGCCTTGCCTCTGACTTTGACTATCACCTTAAAGATGATAATCATATTGGCCCAGCAATAGTCACAGAGCATGACAGTGACTACCACCAACATATCATATATACCTGGACTTGTAATGTTTTATACTCACCAGGTCTGCTTGGCTAAGGTCACTGACACTTGTAGATTGCCTTCTACCATGACCTTTAACCTCCAACTCGAGCTCTGCCCTTCTCAACATAAATGTATTCAGATCAGTGGTTCAGATACAATGCTAGGTCCTACACATGAGTGTGCTTGTGGTCTAGGACGATATCTACAGAGACCATTTTTCACTCACAGTATGAGGTAATTTCACATGACATAGTGTATATGGTTACAAAGGTAGATATTGATGTATGTGTATAAAAACAAAGCAATTTTGATTTTTCCAAACAATATTAACCAAGGAGTCAGAAAATAAATTTCTGACATTTTCTATTCTATCCCACTCTTTAAAAACAAAACAAAGCACAATCATAGTCTACCAGCTTGGTGTGGTATCTGAGACTGAAAAAACCCTGAGGCAGTGGAGGAGAACCACAAGGAATCAGGCTATTGCAATACAAAAATGAGAAGTTTTATTCAAAGGTCATAGCCAGGATACCAACAGTCACAAAGGAGACATCCTTAGCCCACAGAAGGCAAGGGACAGTTAAGAAGCTTCTCAAAGTGAGAGGCATTTCCAGGACAAGACAGAGACCTGGAATAAGAGAGGCACCCAAGACTCAATAGGGTGACCTTAGCTGTAACTCACAGCATTGGGGATATGGAACCTGAAGAGGATACCTCATATAGCCAAGCAGGAAACCCAGTAGAACAATAGGGACACCAACCCACCACAAAACTTTCAATCCAAAATTTATCCTGTCTATAAGAAATGTAGGGACAGGAGATGGAGAAGAGACTGAGGGAATGACCACCCAATAACCAGCCCAACTTGAGACTTATCCCATGGGCAAGCACCATCCCTGACACTATTAATGATACTCTGTTATGCTTGCAGACAGGAACTAGCAAGGCTGTACTCTGAGGGACTCCACCCAGTAGCTGACTCAGACAGATGCAGATACCCACACCCAAGCTGTCAATGGAGCTTGGGGACTCTTATGGAAGAGTAGGAAGAAGGATTGTGGGCCTGAAGGAGATAGGAACCCCACAGAACAACTAACAGAGTCAACTAACCTGGAGTCTTGGGGCTCTCAGAGACTGAACCACCAACCAAAGAACATACAGGGGTTGGACCTAGGCCTCCCCACACATATGTAACAGATGTGCAGCTTGGTCTTCATGTGGGTACTGAACAACTGGAACAGGGTTACCAAAAAAGCTGTTGCCAGTTGGATATGTTCCTCTAGCTGGGCTGCCTTGTCTGGCCTCACTGGGAGAGAATGTGCCTAGACTCAAAGACTTGGTGTGCTGACGGGGGAGGGATACTAAGGGGGCCCCACCTTCTCAGAGGCAAAGGGGAGGGGAAGAAGGATTGTGGGAGAGGATGAACAGGATGGGGGCAGTGAGAGGGATGCAAAGTGAATAACTAAAAAACAATATGCAGAGCTTGGTTCTAATCTACACCCACTGCCTCTGAGAGGACCCAGGAAGGGGACAGTAGATTTGACTACTGCAGATATTTGGCATGATAGAGGCTGGAACAGTAGAAGAAGGATTGAAGGATCAAGAGGCATCTCAGGCTGCAGTGTCAGCTTGTAGAATGTTAAGAAATGGAGAGAGCTGATCCTAAGTTGAAAGGTCCCAAAGTATTAGCAGTGATGTGGATAGAACTTCATTGCCAAGGCACTGGGAAACATTGTAGAAGGTGCTGTGCTGAGGGAGTCAGAGTTCATTCAGAACTTCCAGTGCAGAAAGCAAGACATGTACCAACATTGGGAGTAGTTAGGGATACATGGATATTAATTTTAAACCAGAATGAGAAGTGTGTAATAAGTGGTAGGTTCTTGACAGTAAGGGGGAATAGATAGAATTCAAAGATAAAGATGGAGTTTCTTTTCTCATTTCTGGTCTTCAGCTTCCCCCTGTCATCAGGCTCATATTTCAGATGACAGGTCTGCCTAGGGTCTGATGGAGAAAGTGGGGCAGATGAAAATGACCATGCCAAGGTAGCCCGGCTGAGTCACAGCAAGGACAGGATAGCAGGCTGTCGTCCTAGCTCATGTCCTCTTAGCGTTCATGCCATCTAACTTGGTATCCTCTAGATCTCCCTTAGCACTTTGGTTTCAATTTAATTTTGTGTAAATTAAGTTTTTTAAAAATTCTGCTTCTCAGTCATAATAGCCACAGTGCACGAAGTCAGAGGATGCCCATGGCCAGTGGTGACTATAGCAGGCATTTCATCATCCCACAACAAGCAATCCTACTGTTCTGTCACAGACAGCCTCATTCAGTCACAGCTCAAGTCGGGTATCCATCACAGGTTAAATTAAATGTCTGTGATCTGAAATGCAGGGGATCAGAAGTACTGCACCTGGTTTTCACATTTTGAAATATTTATTCCATTTTATTTTTATTTTGTTTGTGTGCATCCATGCATATTCATGTGGAGTCCAGAGAAAGGGGTGAAGTGTATTTCTGTATCACTTGCCACCTTATTGTCTTGAGATAGGCTCTCTCACTGAACCAGAAGCTCACTGTTTCTGATAGGCTGGGTGGTAACTCCTAAGCCCCTCCTGACTCTGCCCTGCCGTTGGGTTACAGCTCTGCCTGGCCTTTTCTATGGGTGCTAGAGACCTAAACTTGGATCTTCACCTTTGTGGAGCAAGCACTCTTACCCACTGAACAATTTCAGCAGTTCCACCGCGTTTTTTTATTAAAATATTTTCCAGAAAATAATATATATACAGTGGACCCAGCTGCATCTCAGATGCAGTCCAGGGGAGGCAGGTTTATCTCTCCGTCTTACACAATTAATGAAAGTCTAATAATGAACAAAACTCAGGCCAACTTGATCAAGTGGGTCTTTGGAGAATAAATATTAGAAGCAGTAGTCATTAGGTAGACACACTAGAGAAGGGGAAATATCAAACAAGAACCCAAACCGAGAGCAACACCATCTCTACTTACATGCTCTCTGGCTGTGGTTTGCACCATTTCTGTTTCCTCTGGAGCTTGCTTCTGAGTGTGTCCTAACTTAGGTTGGGGGAGACATTAGAGATCCTCCCCCCTTAAGATGAGTTGCTTCTGGAACATTCCTGGGACCACACCTGGAACCATATTCTGACCCTGGGCTTGCCTCCACATCAAGCTCTGGAGACACTTAACCAGGCCTGCCCACCAGATGCCAACTCTTACTACTGAGGAGAAATGACTTGTTGAAAGTTGCAAGTTTAATAATGGCAAGGCAGGGCCCTAGAGTCTGGGTCTTTGAAAAGCACTTGGCATGGGACGTTCCTAATCAATATTGCACATTATGTTTGCAAGATCATATAAATTTGGAGACCAGACATCTTTTCTTCACAATCTGATGACTATAAGAACAGTGCCATTTGAATACAAAGAGGTAAAAATTAACATGTAATTTTGTTGTGTACTGAAATAAAATGTTTTTCCAGACCTTGAACTCATGATAACCCAACCGCCTCAATATTCCAAGTTATATTGATGGCATATATTTATGCAAATTTTTATATATGAAGTTATATGTATAAGTTACCACTTACATGTATGATATATAATACATATGTTATACATCATATAAATATAAGATATGTTATACATTATATATTATATAAAATATATATGATATATGTTATATATGTGTTTGGATATGTTATATATGCTAAGGGAAGAGGATCGCTGATCTCTCCCCCAACCTAAGTTAGGCCATGTGTGTGTGTGTTGTGTGTGTGTGTGTGTGTGTGTGCACGTGCATAAGTTACCACTCTGTGAATGGTCTCAGTGTTTTATAAAGACTTCAATAAACTGGTCACATCAAGATAATTAAGGCCATTCTTAACTTGGTGACCACATAGTACACTCTATATTCAGATAGACTGTGGTTCAAGTCTTGGGTTATAAATCTTGATTGTGTACTTGACTAGACCAAGAGATGCCTAAGGGTATTAGTAAATCCTACCCTGGTTTTGTCTTATGGGTGTTTCCAGAGGATTGACAAATGGGATAGCAAATGAGGGGGACCCACCTGTTCTGAATGTGGGTTCTAATAGTGTGGGAGCCTGGTGAAATAAACGTGGAGGAAGAGGAAGCTGGCCAGTCAAGCAATATCCATTCTTAGAGAGAGAAGCCCTTACTGTTGCAACAGCTGTACAATTAGACTCCAGCCTCTCTCTGATCTTCCAACATGGACTCACACCAGTGAATCTCCAGCGAGCTCCCAGGCCTTCAGGCTTGGCCTTGGCTGTATCCCTGGTCCTCCTTGTTCTAGGGTTCCAGCATCTGGGATTAAGCAACTGCCAAGTTGTCTGTCTTTAGCATGCAGGTGGCCATTGTTGGACTATCCAGCTTCCAATTGTATAAATCAGTCCAATATATAATTTCTTTTATAATTATATCCTCTCTGCAGCTGCATCCATAACTTCTATTCTCCAGAAAATGGCATCAGGGCCATCTAACAAAGTTACATAAATTGCATGCTTACTCTAGAGAACCCTGACTAATGCAAAGTCTAAGCCTATTGATGCTCTAGTTAGGAGCCTTTGGATATAAGAGATTTGAACAAAATATGAACTAGTGAGGTACCGATAGACACGTGTTATTAGTGACGTCTGTCTGGAAGGTGAGCAAATTAAATTAGTTGCTTTCCCTACTTGGACAAATGGCCTTTTCTCATTAGAATCTTCAGTAAGTGCCTGTATGTGAGAGCATGCCTGGTCTGCATTAAAAAGCTGTGTAAGAATATCACTGACACTCAAAATAAATGCCAAACTGAAGTTTTCTCCTACCAGTTGACATTAAGATGCATTCATCACCATACTACACTGCAGCCAGCATGGTTTGGTCAAGGACTTTGCTGTTCTTACAATAATTAGTATCAGTACACACTGGGAAACTAAACCCTTAACAACTGTAATGTAACTACAATTTCAAACTACTGCAGTATTTCCTTATTTGTGGTTTGATTTTCTATGTCTTTTCAGACATGATTAAGGAAAAAATGCAACTATATAAAATTAGTAAATGTATATAAATTGTATATACAGTGGTGGTAATCCTAGAGTTTTGTGCATGTTAGTCAAGTGCTTGTGCACTGAGCCTACCCCACCTCTTGATAACATTACTATTTGCCCTGAAGTGTCAAGAACAACCATTTGTGCTTTCTCCATATAGTGTCATAACTGATCTATTAGATGATTGGCAATTGTTCCTTTCTTACTTTATCTAATCTATAGGTGATACACTGTCATATAGCCATAAGAAAAAATATGATATATATAGAGTTCCCTACCACTCGAGGTAGTAGAGGGTCTTGGTACCTATCCTGAGGGCATAAGTGGTATGTGTGGCTATGTTTATGTAATCGGACCTCTTGAATCTCTTTGATTAGGGTCAATCATGTCACCTGCTTCTGGAAACTGCCTGGCATCTAGCAAGCAGAGCCAATCAATGTACCTGCAACCCTCCCCAGAGGAAGAAATATGAATGAAGTGTTCAAAGTCACATTCATGACATGAGGACCACCTAATGAGATTACAGAAGGTACACACGGATGTCCCCGAGAACTTTGCATCTTCTCAAAGTAGAGAACCTACTTCTGTCACCTTGATAATAGCACCACCCATGGCTCCTAAAATAAAGGAAATATAATCTGCTTGTCTTAAAAGACAGGGCACAAGGGAATACAAGCAGCTTGGGATTCCTGAGCACATCTGTGAAGTCACAGTGACCATGTTACTGCTTATTGCTTTGGATTGGGAATCTACTGGATTATTCTCTGGTGTTCTACCAGGGATCCTACCTCAACTCTAATACTTCCATTTATTGCTCAGATTTTTCTTTCCAAAGCACATAGAGTTTTCTGTCATTTCTAAGACATGAAAATGGTTTTGGCTTTTTCCTTTGCAGTTATTACATAAAGAAATGAATAACATTAAAGCAGTATTTATTTGTTGGGAGGGGTAAATAGAGAAGCCAAAAGTCACACCAGTGCCTGTGGCATTAGCTGAGCCCTGAGAAAGGATAAAGGTGGGGGAGGAGCTGCAAAGGTTCCTCCATCCATGTCTACCCTCAGACCCAGACCCAGCTGCATCCAGCCCTTTACCCAAGTGTGGTGGTTTGAATATGCTTGGTCCATAGGGAGTGGTACTGTTAGGAGTTGAGGTCTTGTTGGAGGAAGTGCATCACTGTGGGGGTGGGCTTTGGAGGACTCCTCCTATGATCAGGCTCCACCCAGGGCCTAAGAGGGTCTTCTCGAAGCTGTCTTTGGATCAAGATATAGAACTTTATACTCCTCCAGCCCCCCTTCTACCTGGATGCTACCATACTTCCTACCATGATGATGATAACGGACCAAACCTCTGAAAATGTAAGCTAGCCCAAATTAAATGTTGACTTTTAGAGGAATTGCCTTGGTGATGGTGTCTCTTCACAGCAATGGAAACCCTAACTAAGACACCAGGTTTCCAGAGACTCTTCTCCAGTCTTCCTTTGGACATGGGATCTTTAACTAACTAAAACAAAGGAATTGAATGCATTTTGTTCAGAACTTTCAGGCTCAATGCTGCCTGCTTGACAGTGGACTCAATGCTCAGCACTCATTAAAACCTTTGGGAAACTCAGCATGCTAATAAAGGAGGTGATAAGAATCTATAAACAACCCACCTACTTATGACCCAAGAGTCACGAATATAAGTAACTGCCATTTCCATAGGCTCAAGCTTTCTCTGTGACTCCTTAGGACCTAAAGGCTCACACAGTACCTACTTTAACAGTGTGGGTTTTCCCAGTATAAATACAGAAGGCTCATTGTCCTGCAGGAAGTGTGTACACAAGACTCTGCAGAGCCATGTTTCTGGTAGGCAAGAAGATCTACCTCAGAAGTTTGCCTGTTCCACTGAGAACCCGTGATCTTCTCAGACAGAGTATTGAGTGTCTCACTATGCAAGGTGAATGACGCTGGAGCTGCTGAAGCACAGAGGGTTTGGGAGAAGGAAGGGAGCTAGAAGCATATGTATCACTCTGACCATCTCCAACCCACCTATAGCAAACAGGAATGTTTCTCTGCTGGAGAATGTAGCCGTTGCTAGAAGGTTTTGCCTAGCATGTCCAACCCCCAGAGTAGGTCCCCAGCACTGCATAACCCCAGCACTGAGAAGGTGGATGCCACCTCTTAGTAGTTCAGAGTCATTCTTGACCTGCAGGAGGTAGTAGAAGGTGAGATATACATAGGTTAACATGCTGTCAGCTAAATTTACTAGACTTAGCAAGAAGTAGGGGAAGAAAAGTAAGACCAAAAGGATATCATGGGATATGCTTTCATCAGAGTATCATTCATTGCTCACCTGAGGTTCAAGTTCAGCTAAGCATCCTACTCTGTCCCTGGCACTCTAGTCCCTATGTCCTTATAACCTCCTTCTGAAGTACCTCCAACACATCTATCATATACAAAATTATTTGAAAGGAGGTTCTAATGCTGTGAAAACATTCTGAAAGGAAGGAAAATTTGCAGGATACCTTTACATAGTACCTGATGACTATTGCATCTGTTTATGACAAGAAAAACTTGTGCCTGTGCTACTGTACTGCATAAAGAGCAGAGCCACATTTCTGAAAGTTATGAAATGGATTATTAATGAGAAACCAATTCACATATTTATGAAACAAAAGTAAGTGCTTCTGATTAATGACCCAGAGATAAGGGGTAGTTATTACAATAGTATCACTGTGACAAACAGTGACTGATGAGATACACTTCACCTCATCACCCTCAGGGATGCCAGGTCCTTTGTGAACACAGACTCACATGAGTGTGCATGACACAGACTTATCAATTTATCTAAGAGATCTGCCATCAGAAAGCTGAGTAGGCAACACATTCCCAGGAATTCCCAGGATGCACAGAGAAACCATCTATGAAAGTGAGTATCCAGATTGCTAATGAGATTATCAGAGATCAGCTAAACTTAAAAACCAAATGCTCTTCCTTCAAGTTCCAAAAAGCATTTCAAAGATGGAAGTGAGAATTAGCTGCCATGAGAAACCATAGCACCAAACAATTCATTCACCAGAGTCAACATTTCATCAGGAAAAACTGGGATGGTATTTTACACTGAAAATATATGTTTCATTAAACTTAGTATTTGTGGGATGAATCCGATATGTACCAGATGGGAAAGTTAGAGAATCCGTTTTAAATTTTAATTAGCAGTAATCTCCAAAATGCCTGCCATGAAACCACCCGCTCCCTTCTCCCTTGAAATAAATATTTTGAGACTAATTTCTAAGTTGTGTGCTTCCCACATCACCACCTTTCAAAGTGATAAAGCCAAATATTTGGATGACTATTGCTACACTACAAAAGAAAATGTGGGAACCCTTGGAAAACCATACTGTACATAGCACCATTTGATTTGCCCACATTTAAAAACCAAAACAAATACCCTAGTGGAGCTGGATCAGAAGCTACAGTCAAGCAGCCATGGAAATGAAGGAAATATGATTTTTAAAATCTGACCTGTAGAAATGACTTGCTAAGTTGTCCCAGTTTGCCTTTCTGTTGTTGTTATGAAACATGTGCTGCCTTTCAATAGTCACTGGTCAATAAGAAATATAGAACATTTATGCATGTCCTGGATTCCAAAAACAATTTTGGAAGGAAAGGGCTTGTCTGGCTTATAGCTCACAGTCATCGTCAAGGGAATTCAAGGTTGGAATTTGGAGGCAAGAACTGAAGCAGAGGCCATGGAGGAACCATGCTTTATTGACTTACTCCTCTACCATCTTTCTTATGCAGTCTAGACCCATCTGCCTAGGGATGGGTCTGGGCCCTCTCCCATCAATTAGCAATTTAAAAATGCCTGATAGATGCTCCCAGAGGCCAATCTGATTGAGGCATTTCCTCAATTGAGATTCTCTCTTCCCAGATATGTCTAGATTTGTATCAAGTTGACAGAAACTAGGAAAGGGCATCAAGGGAAATCAGGGGATAAAAACAAAAAATACTTCAATGGGCAATATGTAATTTGTAGGCATAAATATAGACAAGTTGAAAATCTTCCTAAAGTTAACATTCAGCATCAGCTATGATGTCAAATCAGGAACGGAAGGTGATTGAATCAGTATGGTGTTTCCCAAACACTTCTGGCAAAAATGTACTTTCAGGTAGAGGGCAAAAGGACCTTAAAAGATCTGACACTAGTATAGATCCCAGAGGCTTATGGAAAGTCTAGCATCTCCCCTTTTTTCCTTTCAATACTCAATGTTCAATAAGAAATACAGAACATATATTCATTTCCTGAACGTTGTACACAGGTGAACTCAGGAAGTACATATGACTTACACGGGACTCTTTCCTTAGATTTATAGAGTTTGAGGCTTTACATTTAGATCTTGGGTGTATTTCAAATTTTATGTGGAAGAAAGTCCTCCATTCTCTATGTGAAGGTCCAATCGACTCAACATCATTCATCTGGAAAACTACCACCCCCAGCACCTAATTAATTGTCTTGGCAGTCTTGTCTGTGATCAGTTATCCATAGACAATGAGTTTATTTTTGAATTCTCAATTTCATCCCACTAATCTCTACATCTATTTTTATACCAGTACTCTGGCCTTGAGTAGAATATCATTGTATTCAACTACAATAATAAAAAGTATCTCCTTCCTTTTTTCAACATGATTGGACTTTTTCAAGGTCTGATGGGGCTCTTAG
Source organism: Mastomys natalensis (assembly GCA_021653895.1). NCBI lineage: Eukaryota > Metazoa > Chordata > Mammalia > Rodentia > Muridae > Mastomys > Mastomys natalensis. The sequence continues at coordinate 629,314 of JAJTUV010000833.1, read as the reverse complement.
ATTTTTCCTTGGGATCATCTTGTTGATTTCTGCAAAATAACAACAGTGGACTGTGATGTATGTCTAAAGTGGAAACTTAAGGGTTGTGTTGGATGGTGTTTTGTTGGGACAAACATTGAAAGAATGTTTTCCTGAAGCAGACACAATTGAAATGATGTTTTAGTAAAGCAGACATGTGGAGGAAATTTTTGCTGAAGCAGACTCAGGTAAAAAGATGTTCTGCTAAAGTATGCAACTTCTTGATACATCCTAAAACAGCCCGATTGGCAGACTGATGTCTGCTGATACAGAAGTATGTGAAGTTCTGCTAAGACAGCTAAGAGGCTGAGGCAAGACATGTGGTGAGGCAAGATCCATGGAGGACACATGATGTTTGAAAGGAGTATAAATAGGACTCAGTGGACTGTGAAAGGGGCTTGCTGCTAGGATTACCTCTGCAATGATTCTTGGTCTGGAGTTTTTGGTGATCTCCACTTCATTGAGAGAGGCACAGTGGAGAACTTCTCCTGGCATTCCTCCTGGTCCGAATCCTTCCTGCTGACTCATGCCAATTAGGTTGAGGCCTGGTTGTTCCTATTAGGCCATGCCACAGCCACTGCTAGCCTGACACTACTGAACTTGACTGCTGGTGTATCCATGAAATGTTTGCAAGTGGATTGAGCTGCTGCTGCTGCCCTGTCAACTCAACTGCTGATTTCATGACAACTCCAATAGGATTTGCTCCAAAGAACCATTTCTAAACAGGTCCACTTCCCCCTATATCCTTTCTTTCCCACTACTTCTGGTGGGTGGTGGTCTAGAAAGGGAGGTCACAGCACTTAAGAACTATCATTAATAGTAGGTTTTGAAAACATTAAAGCTACATACATCACATTAAATCTGCATACTAATGTAATATATGTGGTCACCATAATCATGTCACTGCTCAGTCCATAAACACAGAGAGCTCTGTCTGCTTTAACTTGGGTATTTAGTTTTTATCAATGACATGCCTTAGTATTTCATTTCTTTTGCTGAATTTCTTCCTATGAAATTCATTACTTTGATCCTAGTGCATGTGAAGTTGATCTTAATTTTTATATTATCCATTTCTAGAACATAGAGATATTAACTTTGTGAGCATGGGAGATTGGGCAAGTTAAGTGTCCTTGTTACACACAAATGAAGATCTATGTTCAAAATTCCAGAACCCAAATCAAAGGCTGGGTGTGACTGCAAGTAAGCAGCACTAGGGCATGGCTGCAGGGTTGCAGAAGAATCCATTGCTAGTGCTTATTTACTGGCCCACAGCTTAGCTCTAGGTCCAGTGAGAGATCCTATCTGAAGAGAATTAAACAGTCATGGAGCAGGAGTATGACATTCTCCTTCAACCTCCACACAACATGCATCCTCAAGATGCATTACACATGCTCACAGCAAAGCCCCAAATGCACACACACTCCACATACACACAAATAAATTAAGGAAACCTAGACTTTTGCATATCGATGGTCATTCGTGCAAGACAGGCGAACTTACCCATTTGTTTTAACAGGTTTCCTTCATATTTCCTATACACAGGATCATGCCATCTGCATATAGAGACTTCTTTCTTTTTGATTTTGAGGCTTTCCATTTCAATTGAAATGTGCTGGTACTAAGTGATGGCAGCCCATACTAGTTGTCCTATCCTGTGTTGGGGGAAAGTGCCAGCCTCTCACTGGGAAGTGTGTTCCCTAGGGAATCTTCACAGTTGAGAAAGTCCCCTCTATTTCCACATTTTGAGCATTTTTTACTTGAAAAGGTGTTGTTGTGCTTTTGTTAACTGTTCTTTCGAGTGTTCTGCGATCCCTGTGTGTGACTTTTGCCCTTTGCCCTACTCATATCCTGAATATTGTATCACACTATAATATATATGTCCTGGCTAGTATTATGTCAATTTGATACAAGGTAAAGTCATCCGAAATGGAGGAAGTCTCACTTGAGAAAATGCCTCCGTAAGTTTGGACTGCAGACAAGGCTGTAGGATATTTTCTTGATTAGTGATTAATAGAGGAGGACCCAGCCCATTGTGAGTGATATCATCCTGGGCAGGTGGTTCTATAAGAAAGCAGCCTGAGACCATCCATGAGGAAAAACAGCACCCCTCCATTCCCTCTGCATCAGCTCCTGCCTCCAGGTTCCTGCCTTGTTTGAGTTCCTGTCCTGTCTTCCTTCAGTGATGGACTACAGTGAAGTGTTAGCCAAATAAACCCTTTCTTCCCAGCTTGCTTTTGGGCCATGGCATTTCAATGCAAAAATAGAAACTCTAACTAAGACATTATAGAATGCCCTGACATCATGGGAACAAATTCCATTGCCTTGGAGTATAATCCCTTTCGTTATCACTGAATTTGGCTTGCTAACATTTTGGGGAAGATTTTTACATCTGTATTCACAAGGAATACCATCTCTGGTTTTCTTGTAATACCTTTGTCTCATTTTGTTAGCAAGGTAATATGGGGCTGAGAAAAAGAATTGAGGTGTATTCCCACTTCTACAATTTTTCCAAAGAAATCAGTTTATTAAAGGAATATGAAGCTGCTGTGTTTTTATTACTCCTTGTTCTGAGAGTTTCTTCAACCATTGGATATTTGACTGAGAGCAAGTAAAGGGAGGCGCTGCAACAGAGCAGGTGTGGATCTTGCCATAGAAGGAAGGACTGGTGTGATGGTGCACTCCACAGGTTTTCTCTTTCCTCAATACGTCCTATTCCTGAAACTAAAAAAAAAAAAAAAAAAAATCACAAAATGTGTAGTTGCCCACAGACATAGACAAAACAGTCCCAACAGAAGCCTGCTTTCTTCAAGAATAAGAAAGATGCAATGCAGCAAGCCAAACCTTTTAGACAATAATCCTTCTAGGCTGGGCAAAAACCACAAGGTGAGAATATGGACCAAAATAATGTCTCGTCTCCTTACCCAACCCATTCCTGCAAGGACTGGGTGATATGTGTAGGTGTAGACTCTCTTGTAATGCTATAACCAGGTTCGAAGTTCTTTCTAGACAGAATCAGAGATGACTAAACTGAAGCCATGACTTCCATCCTCTCTAGATGGCATCCAGGATGTCAGTGGAGTAGAGACCATGGAAGGGAGTGATATGCTGACACATGAGATGACACCTACCCACACATACATGTATCAGATGAAAGTCAACACCCAAGTTGTCCCAACCAACAGCAGCAGGAGAGGCATCCTTAGGGTCTAAATGAGTGAGGTTCAATTTTTACCCTCATCCAGCCCCAACGAGGTGTAACTCCCAATCCCCCACCAGGATGGCTTCAGAAGCAGCTAGTTAAAAAAATAGAAAGGTTAATTAGCCTTTCTGGGTATCTGACAGCCAGACATTGGAGTTTCATTAGGAAATCATTGTCAAATCAAAAGCAAGGAAGCTCTTAACCAAATATGTTTGTTTTTTTTTTTTCCATGCTGGGGATTAAACCAAGAGCCTTCCATATCCTAGGCAAGAGCCTCACTGCTAATGAGAACCCTAGCCTCTTTTGTAACAAAGTCTCACTCAATGGCCCAGACTGGCCTTGACTCTACAATCCACATGGCTCTTGCTTCTGAGTAGTAGGATTATAGGCCTAGACCATAGGCTCAGCTTTAACCAAACTTTTTTGTTGGCTTTGGGTTTCATTCTATAGCCCAGGATAGCCTTGAACACTCAGCAATGATGCCTTTGTTTAAACATCCCAAATGCTAGGATTACAAGGATGATCTACCAAGACAATGAGTATATGTTGATATTGGGATGACAGAAAAACATTGTGATTATCAGACAGGGGTAGAGGCATGCACTATCATACTTGCCTCTGACCAAGTTTCAAAAGATGTTGTGTGTGTGTGTGTGTGTGTGTGTATTTTATGTATTAATTTTCAAGTAAGAGCACTCCCAAACCAGATGTATTAGAGGAAGTGGACAGCCAGACGAAGAAAAGTGCACTGGCAGATGCCGCTTGTTACCTCCCATTCTTACATGGGACAGCAAGTTCATAGATATCTATTCTATAATTAGCACAAGTTCTTAACTAAAAACATAAAATTGGTCTAGGGAATAAATTAAAGATGAGAAGATGGCATGAAATACAGTAATGATTCACCAACATTACACTCCTGGGGTCCATTTAGGGAAAATAATTCTGATAAACACTTGCTTCTGCCAGTTTTCAAAGGCCCTTCTCAGTGTTTCTGACAATTTTTCCTTGAAAGACTAAAATTTTAAGCAAGCATTTTTAGAGAAGTTATGATCTAGGTCCCCACACTTCCAAATGAACACATGGAGAATGAGGAAAGCTTTCCTTTCCAGGGGAAGTGTCTAAGTCAAAGATCTGACAGGGTCTGTGTTTTCTTGGGTGTACTGCCAGTCTGAGTACGAGATGACCTCATTCTGAGCTCAGCTCTTCCAGACATGTCTCCATCTGTGTACTTAGCCATGCATTTCTCTCATCAATATAGTGCTTGCTAAATGCCCTGTGCATCTTGTTGAACATGTCTTCAGTAGTTATTTTGCAAAAAGTCCTTCAGAAGGTATCATTTTCCCAGACAGCATCATTATAAGTACAGCAACCTAAAACCAATCAAGCAAGCATATTTATGCATGTCCATGACTTCTGCCATCGGTAATGGAGAGAACCAGGTTGACTTCAGCCTCTGAGCCAGCTGTTTAGAAGTGTCTGTTGCATATGTTAGTATGTGTTTTATAAACGTGTCACTTAATTTTCTGCCATGTTGGTAGAAATATGACATCAAAATAAGAGGCAGGGTTTCACTCGGGACTCTCCTGTTAGAGACCAGCAATAGCTGAGGTGCCAACTGCTGTCCCTAGGGTTGTGACACATTCTCACAATTGTTTACTTGGAGATGATATTTCTCACTGTAAGGTTCTGACCCAGACTCATCTGTTTTCAGTTAGATTTCAAATTATGGTCACTTGTTTTTAAACCATAGGGTTACAAACTAATAAGTGGTTTCTCATGTTTCTGACGTTTGTGCATCCTAACCAAGACTCTCAAGTACATCTTCTGCTTTGGGAACAACTGTCAAACTGAACTCATTTGTAGTTATTATGGTGAGTCTGACATGCCTCTCCAATAAGGTCAACTATTTGGACAACTACTCTCCAGATGGTGGTGCTGTTTTGGGAGGTTGCAGATCCTTAGGAGACAGAGCCTGGCTGATAGTTCTGGGTCATTATGAACTAGCCTCTAGAGGCTTTAGCCTAGCCTTGTTTCTGGATCTACTCTTGGTTTCCTGTCTGCTGTGAACAATTAGCTTCCTGGGGTTCCTAATTCACGCTTTCCCCATCATGATGATCCCCCTGAAACTGTGAGCAGAGATAAGGCTGCCGCCCTTAAATTGTTTATGCCTCAGCAGGAACACACACAAAAGTAACCACTGTGCTGATTAAGGACCAATTCCTCTGATGGATGACCCACTATGACCTTGAACAAAGCTTCTAGACAAAAAAAGGAAAACAAAACAAAACAAAAAGCTTCCAACTTTCTGCCTGAGCCATAATATTTTATCTCCTTTTGATGAAATAACTTTGGAAATCATGTACTATTTAAAAATTAGTGATACCAAACTTAATTTTTAAAATGAGGTTGGAAGAAAGGGAAATCTTATGCTTCTGGCAAAATCAATACAGTAAGACATAAAAGTACAGGTGAAAGTCTGTCAGTTCAACAGTTTACCATCATTAAGTTAAGACATTTGGGATGATTGATAGTAACTAACAGTTTTTCATTTAATTATGTGCTTTAAGATTCCCTTGTGTGTACAAAATGTGTGAAAACATACAAGCAAGCAAAAAGCCTGACTCTCCATGCCTGTCCGTGTCTCTGAGTAGGCAGGCATGGCACCCTCTTCCTTGGCAGTACATAGTCGCCTACATGAGCCAAGCATCCTTTGCCCAATCATTATTTCTCATCATAATTCTTCTGTGACATCATTAGAAACACTTCCTTAGAGTTAAAAAAACGACTAGATTTTCCCAGTTCCTTCCTCCACACAAGTTGTCTGACATGGACAAGCTACAATCTTCTCATGTGCCACAAAGATCTTACAAATTCATTGCAATGAAAATTTGCAAGTGAAGATATGTGGACAAAATGATATATTGTGGGACACACTGTGACACACTACAGCTTCCACGATGAGATGTTTTCTATGCTTTCTTTTCTTATCTATTTGTTTGTGTGGTTTTTATTTTGGGGAGAGTTAGAAGGGTGAAGGGCAAGGGCAGTTATGAGAGGATGGGGAGATGAGTGGGATTGGGGTGCATAGCATGAAATTCACAGAGAATCAATAAAACAAAAAAATGTAAGAATCATAAGAATTCAAATCTTCACTTCTCCAAATTGTCAGACCAAATTCACTCTCCAGGATTATGGATCATCATAATCCATATGGATTATGGATCTTTTTAGGTATCCTTGACTAAACCAGTATGAAATATACAACATTAAAAAATAGAGCTGATAGAACCTCATGACCTTCAGCAAAGATAAAAGAGAAAGAGAAAGAAATAAAGTGTACATTTCCAAGAAAGGGTGTTTTGTAAGCCCTACCACCCCTGAAGTGTGGCTCTCAAGGAAACCAGAACTCACTTTATGTCATATGTGTTATGCTGGTGTGTCCACCATACTGAAGACATACTCTCCACGAAAATAACAAAATCCTTCTGTGACTGAGAACAGCACTGAACAGTCTCCAGATTAGGTGCCTTTATTGCTGTGTGAGGATGCTATCAGACTTCGTGGTGATTTATCATCTCCTGGTGCCTGTGGCTTGGGAGTCTGGGCTTGTCTTAGCTAGGCCTCCTGCTGTAGGATCCCATAAGTCTTGCCAGGATGATATCACTGAGCTGAAGTGCCTCAGAGAGCTGGGCAGTGGCCAAGACACTATTTATATGTCCTTAAAACAGCATTGCTGAGATCCAACTCCTGCTCTGCCTGAAGTTAGCTGCCTTTGTACAACTTCCCCAATACAGTTAGTGATATTTCCTCAATCTTTCTAGTTTCTCAGACAATAAATAAATAAATAAATAAATAAATAAATAAATAAATAGAGTCATCCTATACTGTGGTAGTGGTGAAACCAGCAGAGAGTTGATCTAAGTGAGACAAGAAAGAAGTCTGGTTCAACATGACTCAGTAGCTGGTGTTGGTTCAAACTTCTAGAGTCAGGCATTTATTGTAGGCATATTTAGGTACAGTACAATTTGGAAAGAAATTTCCCAATGATAATTCACCTAACCTTATGTGTAAAACAAAGCTTAAGACATGATTACACTGAAACTGTTTACATATCTCTTCCATAAAGATGGGTTCTATTGACTGAGAAGCAATGTTCAAGCTACAGGTCTAGAGATAATGACTGAGATGAACATAAGAGTCTGGGGAAGCCAGTTGTGGCTTGGCCCCACAGATAGCACAGAGGCTATTAACCACATCCATTCCCCAGGCTTCTGGGCAAAAAACCGGGTTATACATCTCTTTCTTTGAAGAGACAAGTGTGTGTGTTTAACATTTCTGGATTTCTTAGTGCTTATCTTTGGGTACAAGGACCTTGTGCCCTGTACACTATAGCCCTCATTTCCTCCAAATCCTACGTTCAACCTGTGAATAAAACCCCACTCCACCTCCAAAATGCACCAGCAGCAATCATTCTCATCATGTCTATTGCTATGGCCTCCCAGCCACATAGTAACCTTCTGGTTGAGACCTCATCCTTACTCCTTTAGGTAATTCTTAACATAGGGTGCCATGGGGACCCTGTCAAAATGTTAGCCATTTCTACCCAGAACATTCTATTATGTCTTCTTTCTCTGATTATAAAGCAAAGTTGTCCATTGGTGACAAAGACTTGCATGTCTTATTTCCCATACCTCCTCTGATTGGTCACTGCCCCCAACCTTTGCTCCTTGATTTTTAAACACAAGAGATTAATAAGGAAAATCCAATCCATGGTCTAGGGAAAACCAGCATATAATAGAACCTCACGAGGGATTGTAAAGAGGGCAAAAAATGGTCAGTCCTATCAGCCACACCCAGGAGACATAGAACAAGGACAGGGATAAGTTGTGGCACTGGATCATGTGAGGTAAACCTCATCAGAGACCTTGGCAGTTGATATTTCAGCGATGTATAGCAGACTTATTAAGTCTTGATGAAAACTGAGGTAGGAATATGAAAAAGTCATGGAAAAACTCAGTCAAATCTCATCAAATATTTGCTTAAGATGAGTGGAAAATGGAGTGGTGGGGAAAAATGTGGAATTTCAAGATAAAATGTGTAATTGTATCTAGGGATGCTGTGTATGCAAGTATTTGTGAGTATGTTCATGTATATGTGCAGTCAAGTGTATGTGAGCACTGGAGATCAGAGATCAATGGAAGGTGTCTTCTCTGCATCCCTCTTTCATTTTTGAGGCAGGATCTTTCACTGATTCAGTGAGGCTACCAGATCCAAGGACCCACTTTTGTCTTTCTCCTTAGCACCAGGAATACAGATGACCTCTCCCATAAGTGCCTGGGAGAGCTGTTCTCTACCCATATGAAAGCATGATAACAAATTAAATGTGAGTCATGGGCATATTGTGTGGTCCAAATTACTCAGCTTTGAGAATATAAGTGTCTAGTAGGGTGATTCATAGGCAAATGCATAATTAGCATTTTTCTAAGAAGTTTATGTGCGGAGAGAAAGAGACAGTTCATTAGAGAACAGATGTCAGGAGTTGAGGTTGTACAGAAGCAAGGATTCCACAAAGCAAGAATGAGAGGCGAGACGGGATCAAGGAAAAGCCAGTGGATACATAGGAGTTCATTGTGCTTGGAAACTTTCTGGTTAGAACTTCAGGGGATCCTGCTGTGGTGGAGAAGACCCAAGTAGGGTGACTAAGAGCAAGCAGGAGCCACAAAAACTGATGAAAAGTATTGTGATGCCTAAAATCTGAAAACCTGGTAAAATACACAGTCTATATCAAGCTTAAGAGAATCTGATGGGTACCTCTGGGGTATGACCAGGGTAGACATTTTTCATGTGTGGCCACTGTGATTCTTGTATAGTCTATTTAACGAAAGAAGCTGGAAACCCTGGGAGGTCACAGTGATGAATGTGCCACTCTAGGGTCTGACCTCTGAGGCTCAGGCAGTGAAAAGCCACTCAGAAAAATTGAGATTGAGGACATGGAGGACATATCCTTGACTGGCCATCACTCCAGGACAATCCAGTACTCCAGGACAATCCAGGGTTGACTGGCTTCTCTAGAAATAAACTTCTTGGCAATTGGAAGCATACATTTCTCTGGGGGTAAAGAGAAAAATGTTTACAACAACACAAAAATAAATTAAGGCAAATGCTTTACCCAGGTTTCCCAATGGAGCTCACAATGACCACACAAATATCATTTCAAATTAGTAGTTTGGAGACAGTGTCTCTGGACACTGACAGAGACTATCCTCTCCGAAGCATCTACCACCCTCTGTAGTCAGAGGCCATGGAGCCCTTTCCAAGCACATAGCTATCCTGCTTTGGAGATAATACCCATGTAGATCTGAGGAAGGAGAGGAGGTATACTAGATTATTCTCTGCCAGTGGAACATGTATGGGGTGTGCGTGTGTGTGTGTTTGTGTTGACATAGGTGTATTTGGGTGTGAGTATATATGAGAGCACAGAGGTCAACTTTGGGTGTTGCTCCTCAGGTACTACCTTGTTTTATAATTTTTTATTGTTTATTTAATTTACATTTATTTACTGCTTGCATATGTATTTATGTGAGCACACATGTGTTATGGCATGCCTGTAGAAGTTAGAAGGCAATCTGTGGAAGTCAGTTTTCTCCTTCTATCGTGTGGCTTCCAGGGACTGAGCTCCCATTATCAGGCTTAGTGACACACTTGCTTAGTCATCTTGTTGACCCCAGGTCTTTGTTTGGTCAGTTGGTTTGGTTCTTTGGTTTTGGTGTTTGTTTTGTTTTGTTTTGTTTTGTTTTGTTTTGTTTTGTTTTGAGACAGGCTCTTTTATTGAAACCTGAGGCTTCAATTGCTCTCCCAGAACAGCCCTGGGATGAGAAGCATGTACCAACATAACCAACCTTTCACATGAATGCTAGAGATTGAACTCAGGTCCTCACGCTTGCATAGGAAGGGTTTTACTGACTGGGTTAGCTCTCCAGCCAAGGACATTCTTTTCTCAATGTTAGGTACATGCTTAGTAAGAACTGCCAGTTTGTCTGAAGGGCCAGGTCAGTTTGAGAAGGGTGTTTGATGAATGCTAACTAAAGAGTACAACGAAGGTAAACACATGTGGGCAAGGTTCAGAAGGATCATGCTGCAGTTGATGCTGCAGGAAATGCATCAGGTTTGGAGTTATCCACATGGGCTGTGGCAGGCTACTATGGGTGGATAAAAGTCTAGAGTGAGAGACAAGAAAGAAAATAAACAGGCCATCCAGAAATGTGTATACATTCACATTTTCCCTTACAGTGACAGGTGAACAGATGTATTAAGCAACCACAGGGGCAGGTTGCTGCACAGAAAGCAGGAAGTGTGGGAAAGGCCATTTTCTCAATTCTATCCACTCTCTGGAACTTACTAGATTTACAACATTGGTCAAATCATCTACTCCTTGTACTCATCGTACAGAAAGTTGATAGAAACATGTAGCCTCTAAGACAGTGCTAGAATGTTAATGAAATCATGGAAAGCAAGCTCTTAGTACACAGCCTGGCTCACTGTAAATACTTACTAAATGCCAACTATTACAAGTTAGTAGTCAGTCTAGTAACAATCTCATGAGCTAATCCCACACGGCACAGCAAAGTTTGATATACATGATACACTAACATGAAAAACACAAGGTATAGTTAAATGGTCCTCCTAAAGCACTAAGAAGGAAACCTTGTTTGAGCTTGAAGCTGGCAGGACCAAGACAGAGTGTTATCTCTATGACACTGAGTTCCCACCAGACAGACACCCTACTCATCTAATTCAGTTTGGAAGCCACTTGCCTGCTCTTCCTGTGACTGTGCTAAAGACTGAAGAGAATTACACAAGAAAGAGGAGAGTACGTAGTAGAGTGTGAGAGAACACTGTGGCCAGGAGCAGCCTGAGGTACAGGTCCTGTTGAAACCTGGGGTCTTAACAAAGCTCCATTTCCTCACCTTCTAGGAGAGAGTAATCATCGTACTTCTCTATGAAGTCGTTGTGATGATGAAATGGGACGAGAAATTAGTAGCTTCCTGCTGTTGTGTGGTGGTGATTGTTAGTGATGCCAGTGCATGTATGTTCCCCATTCCCTGTCCCTGGTTTTGGTTTTGGTTTTGGTTTGGTTTCTGATCATCATGCTCTTCCCTCCTCATCTTCACTGGGAAAGATGAAAATGATTTTCCAACCTCTCAATCCATTATCCACTCTGCCTCTAAAAGATCAAATACAGCTCTTGGTTTCAAATCCGCCCTACAAGGCACTGCAGGGTAAGGCATGTCAGGCTCTAGTCCCCAATTCAAATTGGAGGGATATCAAAATGAATATAATCAACATTATGAAATAATCAATGCATGGCATTTAATGCAGTATCCGCTGAACACAATGAAGGCCCTTAAAGGTCACACTGACAAAACATCAACATAAGTAAAATAAGAGCAGAGTCATTTCTTTTGTCTCAAGCCATGATGTGTCACTATGCCAGCTCCCCTCAGAGCCTCAGAACTGTGCAGAGAGCGGCCCATTGGACACAGTGTTCTGTTTGTCTCCTCAGGTTTTGTGCTTTGCTTGAAGGGGTAGTATTTCTTGTTTGTTCATGAGGCAAGACTTGCTGTGTAGCCCAGCTGGTTTGGATCTTGTAATCCTCTTGCCACAGCCTCCTGTGCTTTGGGACTTACCAACACATCTGGCATCACTAGAACACTCATTTGCATAGTTGCATAGCCTCACACTTAATATGTCAAAAATAAGTGTTTATTTTCTACCAGTGCCACATTTTTCTCTCTGGCTCCTAAACACACACACACACACACACACACACACACACAATCACATACACACATATCTATATTTTCTAACCTGGTATTTCCTATCTTGGAGAACAGGTGTATCATTCATACCCAAGGGAAAAAATGACCAGAACTCTCTTTGCTCCTACTTTTCTTTCCCATTCACATCAGTCTGTCAGCGAGTACTGCAGATGCCAATTTGAAACATTCTCTTGAATCAGCTTCTCACACATCTACTACTCCAAGCTTAGCCCAGACAATCTTCAGCTCCACCCTTGCCTACTACAGCAGCAACAATGGGTCCTCTGGTTCTCTTCTCTCCCACACAGAAGCCATATGCTGTTCTGCCGGAACATCTCCACACATTGCTACACACAGCTCCCCACTGTGTTTGCAAATAGCATACAAAACTTCTTCCACATCTGTCCTACTTACCCCACAGTCCAGAAACCTTTGTCTTTTTTCTGGACCTCGGATGGAAAGAAACATGGGGCAGCATCCTTCACTCAGGGTGTGCAACATGCTGTTTCTTCTACAAGAAACACCCCACATGCCCGTCACTTGCTACCTTGCACCATCAGCAGATCACAGGTACTTGTGTATTCTCTAATTTTAGGTCTCTTTTGTTAGTGGTCTGTGGCTGAAGACACTGCAGCATTCGTTGCTGCAGCTCCAGACATACAATATCGGCTGCCATATATACAAGTACTAAGAATATATTTTTAAATGGGAGCTTATTAAAACTATTTAAAAATTATACAATTAGACAGTGTTTAAAAGTTTGGACTCTCTGGCTCTAAGTGAAATAAATGTTTAAAATTTCAAATTGTAACACATCTGTGTGTTTTTAAAGACTCAAAACTATATTAAAAACCAATATTCACTATGTTATCTCTGAATAAGTGTATTAAAGATTATTTTCTGTTCCACTTTCATATTAATTTTAGTTTTTCTTCAGTAAATAATTTATTATTTTAAGGTTTGAGAATACAAACAAGTCTCCAATAATTAATAGCATCATTAAACCTTTCAAAGCACAAACCAGGGTTGGAAAATGGCTCAGCAGTTATTAGTACTAGTTCCACAGTCATGAGGATGAGAATTTAGATACCACCACCAAAACCAGGCATCTGACCAATTTCAGGTATATCTGCTCTGAGTAGTGTGGAGACAGGAGGTTCACTGTCTTACTGGCTTCCAGTTAAAGTGAGAGAGAAGTTTGGGCTCAGGGAGCAACCTTGTCTAAAAGTAATACGCAGAGAATAATGGAGGAGGACACCCAATGTCTTCTTTTGTTGAACATACACATTCCTGTGTACACACACATGCAATTGCAGGCAAACACATGCACAGACATACACAAAGACATACAAACAAGAATGTACCATTGTATGTACATACACAGAGGCAGGCATACATTCAGACAGATACACACAGATGACTGCCCACTCCTCTCAAGGGTCAAGGATCATTGAAAAAGAAGGTTAAACCTTCTAGTCTGTGCCCGCACACTGAGCAGATCCCAGGCTATAGCTCAGCACCCAATCTCACAAAACACAGAAGAGGCGGGGCTGCCAGGAGCTCTAACCTAGGCAGTATCTTAGGTAAGGAGACAGCAATATCCGCCCCAAACAGGGAGTAAATGAGAACTACTGGGACCCAGGAATTCACTCCTGGCATGGGACACTGGTTTGTTCCAACAGTGAGCAAATCTTGGGCCTCAGCTCTAACCCCAGCAGCAATACTCATGCCAAACAGTTCTGACACAACCAAGATAATAGGAAAGACAGGCTCCAGTCAGAGACAGCACAGGTAGCAGTAAGGAATTCCAGATGGTGAAAGGCAAGCACAAGAACATAAGCATCAGCAACCCAGGGTACTTGGCATCATCAGAACCTAATTCTCCCACAATAGAAACTCCTGAATTCCCCATATCACCAGGAAATGAATCAGTTTTAAAATCACTTCTAATGATGATGAGAGAGGACTTTAAGAAGAACACAGAAAACACTCTCAAAGAAACTGAGGAGAACACAGATGAACAGGTAGAAGCCCTTAAAGAAAAAACACAAAAATCCCTTAAAGAATTACAAGAAAACACAACCAAACAGGAGAAGGAATTGAACAAAACCATCCAGGACATAAAAATGGAGGTAGAAACAATAAAGAAATCACAAAGGGAGACTGCCCTGGAGATAGAAAATTTAGTAAAGAAATCAGGAGTCATAGATGCAAGCATCACCAACAGAATACAAGAGATAGAAGAGAGAATCTCAGGTGCAGATGATACCATAGAAAATAATGACACAACTGTCAAAGAAAACACAAAACTCAAAAAGTTCTTAACCCAAAACATCCGGGAAATCCAGGACACAATGAAAAGACCAAACTTAAGGATATAAGGTATAGAAGAGAGTGAAGATTCCCAACTTAAAGGACCAGTAAATATCTTCAACAAAATTATAGAAGATAACTTCCCTAACCTAAAGAAAGAAATACCCATAAACATACAAGAAGCCTAAAGAACACCAAATAGACTAGACCAGAAAAGAAATGCCTCCCATCACATAATAATTAAAATGCCAAATCACAAAACAAAGAATAGTAAAAGCAGTAAGGGAAAAAGGCCAAGTAACATATAAAGGAAGACCTATCAGAATTACACCAGACTTCTCAACAGATATTATAAAAGCCAGAAGATCCTGGACAGATGTCATTCAGACCCTAAGAGAATACAAATGCCAGGCCAGGCTACTATATCCAGCAAAATTCTCCATTACCATAGATGGAGAAACCAAGATATTCCATGACAAAACCAAATTTACACAATATCTTTCCACAAACCCAGCTTTACAAAGGATAATAGAGGGAAAGCTCCAATACAAGGAGGAAAATTATACCCTAGAAAGAGCAAGAAAATAATCCTCTTCCAACAAATCCAAAAGAAGATAGCCACACAAACAATGCCACTGCTAATAACAAAAATAACAGGAAGCAACAATCTCCTCTCCTTAATATCTCTTAACATCAATGGACTCAATTCGCCAATAAAAAGACATAGGCTAATGGACTGGATGTGTAAACAGGACCCAGCATTTTGCTGCATACAGGAAACCCACCTCAGTGACAAAGACAGACACTACCTTAGAGTAAAAGGCTGGAAAACAATTTTTCAAGCAAATGGTCCTAAGAAACAAGCTGGAGTAGAATAAAATTGACTATTAACTTAAAGCTATCAAAAAGGATAAAGAAGGACATTTCATACTCGTCAAAGGAAAAATCAACCAACATGACCTCTCAAATCTGAACATCTATGTGCCAAATGCAAGAGCATCCACATTCATAAAACAAACTTTACTAAAGCTCAAAGCACACATTGCACCTCACACAATAATAGTGGGAGAGTTCAACACACCACTCTCAGCAATGGACAGATCATGGAAACAGAAATGAAACAGAGAGACACAGTGAAACTAAGAGAAGTTATGAACCAAATGAATTTAACAGATATCTATAGTACTTCATCCTAAAGCAAAAGAATATAACTTTTTCTCAGCACCTCATGGTACCTTCTCCAAAATAGACCATATAATTAGTCACAAAACAGGACTCAACAGAAAATTGAAATAATCCCATGCATCCTATCAGATCACCATGGACTAAGGCTGGTCTTCAATAACGACAAAAACAATAGGAAGTCCACATTCACGTAGAAACTGAACAACACTCTACTCAACGATAATGTGGTCAGGGAAGAAATAAAGGAAGAAATTGAAGGCATTTTAGAATTTAATGAAAATGAAGACACATCATACCAAAACACATGGGACACAATGAAAGCACTGGTAAGAGGAAAGCTCATAGCTCTAAGTGCTTACAAAAAGAAACTGGAGAGAGCATACCTAGCAGCTTGACAACACACCTGAAAGCTCTAGAACAATAAGAAGCAAACACACCAAAGAGATGTAGATGGCAGGAAATGATCAAACTGAGGGCTGAAATCAATCAAGTAGAAACAAAAAGAACTATATAAAGAATCAATAAAACCAGGATCTTATTCTTTGAGAAAATCAACAAGATAGATAAACCCTTAGCCAGACTAATCAGAGGGCAGAGAGACACTATCCAAATTAACAAAATCAAAACTGAAAAGGGTGACATAACAACAGAAACCGAGGAAATTCAAAAAATCATCAGATCCTACTACAAACGCCTATACTCAACAAAATTGGAAAATCTGGATGAAACGGACAATCTTCTAGACAAATACCAGCTACCAAATTTAAATCACTCCCAGATAAACCATCTAAACAGTCCCATAACCCCAAAAGAAATAGAAGTGGTCATTTAATGTCTTCCCACCAAAATAAAGTCTGGGACCAGACGGTTTTAGTGCAGAGTTCTATCAGACTTTCAAAGAAGACCTAATACAAATTCTCTATAAACTGTTTCACCAAATTCTAGCAAACCGAATCCAAGAACACATCAAAACAATCATCCATCATGATCAAGTTGGCTTTATCCCAAGAATGCAGGGATGGTTCAATATATGGAAAACCATCAACATAATCCACTATATAAACAAACTCAGAGGAAAAAGAACATCATCATATCACTAGATGCTGAGAAAGCATTTGACAAAATTCAACACCCCTTCATGATAAAAGTCTTGGGAAGATCAGGAATCCAATGCCTATATCTAAACATAGTAAAAGCAATATACAGCAAACCAGTAGCCAAATTCAAACTAAATGGGGAGAAATTGAAGCAATCCCACTAAAATCAGGGACTAGACAAGGCTGCCCACTCTCTCCCTACCTATTCAATATAGTACTTGAAGCCCTAGCCAGAGCAATTAGGCAACAAAAGGAGGTCAAAGGGATACAAATTAGGAAGGAAGAAGTCAAAATTTCACTATTTGCAGATGATATGATACTTAATTGAACCCAAAACTTCCACCAGAGAGCTCCTAAACCTGATAAACAACTTTAACAAAGTGGCTGGATATAAAATCAACTCAAACAAATCAGTAGCCTTCCTCTACTCAAAAGATAAACAGGCTGAGAAAGAAATTAGGGAAATGATACCCTTCACAATAGTCACAAATAATATAAAATACCTTGGTGTGAATCAGCCAGGGACCAGCCCCAGCTTGGTGGGTGAAGTCTTCTTGTTGGTTCTTCTTGAGGTAGCAGAAAGGGAAGAGTGTTGGTAGGCAGTAAGACATGGTCTTAGGAGATACTTAGGGTTCCTGTATAATAAAAGTTTACTTATCTAAGTTACTATGATACTGCAGCTGACCTGCCTTCTTTGATCCTCTGAGGCCAGAAACTGCAGTTTCTGTCACTTATCACCTCATCCCAAAAACAGAAAAGGATTAAGTAAATAGCCTTTGTATTATCTCAGCAGGAACTGCTGCGTTCTAACTTATGCCTGGTAGTCTGAAGTCCCAGGAAGAAAAAACACTTGAAGTTATTATAAAGTTTATTACTAAGTGTAAAAAGTTTCCTATAAAAGCTATCTAAGGGAAAAGTGGAAGGTCCTAAGTGGGAAAAAGGAAAAAATTCTAATAAGGAAAAAATTCTAAGGGAAAAAATTCTAGGCAAGGGAAAAGGAAAGGAAGGGATGAACAATGAATGACCCTCTCTCTGTCTTTGTCTTCAGTACTTATACATCTTTCAGAATACATGATCACATGTTACAAAGTTCATCACAAGTTCACACCAAAAATCAAATCATAAATTGAAATAGAAGTTTATAACAAAGAATGCATATCTAGTAGGAGTAATTGGCTAAACATCTATCACCTGTCTAGCTCCACAGGTTCACTGAAGGTTTAAAACTATAACTAAGAAATTAGTGAAGTTTTGTATAGATAAACCCAGGCAATATTTTATCTTCTGTCCCAGCACCTATAATAAATAGTTACTTCCATATTAGTGACCTTTGGTTCATTGTTTTAAAACCTCTTGGTATGTGCTCTGAGTAGGAGAAAGTCTGGTTACTACCTAAGAACAATAAACTGATGACACTTGGGAGACTGGCAGAGTTCTCATTGCAGTTTTGACTATCAGAAAGGGACCTAATAGCAGTCCCACTATAACAGAGCTTAATAACCATTGATATAATTATAGTAATTCTTATAGGATCATCATTAAAACTTAAGAAGTCATCTATTTGTCTATATAGCATCACACAAGACAGTACATCTCCATGGACCTGCAGAGATCTGCTCCAAAGGAGTGTGCTATTGCTTAGTGATAGTTATATTTGTTTAATAATAATAATAGGAAAAGCTATTAATAGCAAGAATCTTTCCTAAAATAAGTGCCCTACAGCCTTGCTGAATAAGGCCTCACTTGTCACAGATTATATAATAATCCAAGACAAACCATTTCAGGATGATAACCTGCTAATTATTATTGTCCCATTATGGCTCCTGACATGAATCCAACGAAGCAAGTAAAAGATCTATATGACAGGAATTTCAAGTCCCTGAAGAAAGATATCAAAGCAGGTCTCAGAAGATAGAAAGATCTCCCATGCTCATTGACTGGAAGAATTAATATAGTAAAAGTGGCTATTTGCAGAGAGCAATCTACAGATTTGATGCAATCCCCATCAAAATTCCCACTGAATTCTTCACAGAGATAGAAAAAGCAATTCTCAAATTCATTTGGAATAACAAAAAACACAGGATAGCGAAAACAATTCTCAACAATAAAAGAACTTCTAGGGGAATCACCATCCTGATTTCAAACTGTATTACAAAGCAATAGTGATAAAAACTGCATGGTATTGGTACAGATACAGGCAGGAAGATCAATAGAATAGAATAGAAGACCCAGAAATGAACCCCCATACCTATGGTCACTTGATCTTTGACAAAGGAGCTAAAACCATCCAGTGGAAAAAAGACAGCATTTTCAACAAATGGTGCTGAGTCAACTGGAGGGCAACATGTAGAAGAATGCAAATTGATCCATACTTATCTCTTTGTACAAAGCTCAAGTACAAGTGGATCAAGGACCTCCACATAAAACCAGCTACACTGAAACTAATAGAAGAGAAAATGGGGAAAAGCCTTGAACACATGGGCACAGGGCAAAAGTTCCTGAACAGAACACCAATGGCTTATGCTTTAAGATCAATAATTGACAAATGGGACCTCATAAAACTGCAAAGCTTTGCTCTGTAAAGCAAAGGACACCACTAATAGAACAAAGAGGCAACCAACAAATTGGGAAAAGATCTTTACCAACTCTACATCTGATAGAGGGCTAATATCCAAGGTATACAAAGAACTGAAGAAATTAGACTCTAGACAATCAAATAACCCTATTAAAAATGGGGTACAGAGCTAAACAAAGAATTCTCAACTGAGGAAACTAGAATGGCCGAGAAGCACCTAAAGAAGTGTTCAACATCCTTAGTCATCAGGGAAATGCAAATGAAAACAACACTGAGATTCCACCTCACACCAGTCAGAATGGTTAAGATAAAAAACTCAGGAGACAGCAGATGCTGGCAAGGATGTGGAGAAAGAGGAATACTCCTCCATTGTTGGTAGAATTGTAATCTTGTACAACCACTATGGAAAGCAGTCTGGTGGTTCCTCAGAAAATTGAGCCTGAGGACCTGACTATACCACTCCTGGGCATACACCCAAAAGATGTTTCAACACACAACAGGAACATATGTTCCACTATGTTTATAGCAGACTTATTTATAATAGCCAGAAGTTGGAAAGAAACCAGATATCCTTCAACAGAGGAATGGATACAGAAAGTGATACATTTACACAATGGAGTACTACTCAGCTATTAAAAACCATGAGTTCATGAAATTAGAAGGGAACTGGATGGAACTGGAAAATATCATCCTGAGTGAGGTAACCCAATCACAAAATAATACACATGGTATGCACTCACTGATAAGTGGATATTAGCCCAAAAGCTCATAATACCTAAGATACAATGCATAGACCACATGAAGCTCAAGAAGAAGAAGGAAGACCAACATGTATGGGTGCTTTGATCCTTCTTACAAGGAGTATCAAAATACATAACCAGAGTTTCCAGGGTCTAAGCCTCCAGCCTCGGAACACAAAGGGAGGGACTCATGGCTCCACCTGTATAGGTAGTTGAGGATGGCCTTGTCAGGTCTCAGTGAAAAAGAAGGGAATTGGTCACTGAAAGTTTGGATTCCCTAGTATTGGGGAATTCAAGAGCAGGGAGGCAGGAATAGATGGATGATGGGGGCACACCCTCATAGATGTAGGAGGGGGGATGGGATAGGGGGTTTGGAGGGGAATGGAAGAGGGTATAACATTGAAAAGTAAATAAATAAAATATCCAATTTAAAAAAAAACAGATAATGTGTCTGACAATTTCAGCTGAGCAGTTGAGACTTTTTGTCAACAATTTATTAAAGGGATTTTGTATAATCCTCAAGGACAAGGTATTATGGAAGAAGCCCATGGAACTTTAAAAAGACTGGTGAGGCATACTGTTGCTGAGAATGATGCCGACCTGTGAGCTTGCTGAGTGCCCTGACAAGGATGACTGGGGAGCTGTATTCAACATAGTTCCTGACCCACCTTTGCTTGACTATATCCCAGATGGGACAAGCTGCCTTGTCTCACGAGTTTAGACCTTGTGGGATAGAGAATCAAAAGAGAAATGATAATGTCTCTTTTATTTTTCTTAAAGGTGACCAGCTGTTAGGACTCAATCATGTACTGGTCTAGAAATCAATCCAATAATGGAAATAACAGTCTACATTTGGAAGGCTGGATCTGGACATTTTCAGAGACACATTTGGAAGTTAGCTGTAGCTCACTGTGATGTTACCATAGCAAGAGATAAAGTTGGGACAGGATCTGGATTTCAAACAAGGGTTAGTGCGTGTTTTAAGGCTTGTTTAATTGTCAAGCTAAAATTGGTTTTGTCTCTTCTACAGTACTTATTGTAAGTTGCATTGACTGTATAATTTCCAATTGTGTTAGTGTGTTGGAACCTGGCATGTCTGTTATGGGGATCTATCAACCAGCTTTTGTCTTACTGACCTGAGTGTTAGAAAATCTTGATTGTCTGAAAAAATGCTTGAAAGTGCTAGAAGAAGTGAGTTAGGCTTTAAGCAGAAGCAAGAGTGTAGCAAGCTTGATTATTGCTGGTATAACAATTTTAATTTCATTAATTGCTAGCACCACTGCTACTGCAATAGCATTGACACAAGGAGTTAAGACAACTATTTTTGTTAACCATCTAGCAAAAAAAAAAATGTATTGAGTATGCAAAAGGATTTATATAGATATCTGGAACGGATTGATGCTCTATAACCTATTCAAATTATCTGAAGGAGGTTCAGGGTTCAAGAGTTGGGAGCCATTCCAAGTGTCATGACAAATATCATTGGAGTAGTGTTACTTTTGAAATTCACAATGATAGTCATTATAATTAGAAAAAAATTTAAAGACACCTGTAGGATATTTGGCATATTCTTAACACCTCTCCGGGTGTGTTAAGTTTGCATAGTGGGATTATGAATTTAAAGAATACTGCTCTGTTGAGCTTTGATGCTGCACATACTGCTGATAAAATTACCCATGGCCTGAGCTCAGAATTTCCTTTTTGGTCAAACCCCAGGAATGGCATCAAGCTAGCCCTTCTTTTCCTTGGAATAATTTTATTCCTGCCCATCATGTTAACGTTTGTCTCTAATCACATCAACAGGCTGGCAGCCAAAGTACATGACTTGAAAATGATAATGGACCCCCAGACAGAGTTATTAACAGGTTGACAAGCCAAGGACAGGTAAGATTCTGCACAGAGCCTTACCAACCTAAGACAGAAGTGCATTGCTTTTGATAATGCATATTCCATGACAGGTAAGGAAGGCATTCTTGTCAGAATGACTTAAGACAGGCTCTGTCTTGTTAATGAAATAAAAAAAAATGGGGAGAGGTCGAAAGCCTTTGGGGCTGCTTGGCAAGAAATTGACATTGGCCAAGGGCAAAGAAATGGCCTGCTTGGCAGGAATATGACATTGGCTAAGGACAAGGAAGTAGGTTTTGGGCAGGAATCTGACATTAGGTTTGAACAAAGAAGTAATTTCAGGTAGGAATCTAAATATTAAGCTAGAACAAAGAAGTAATTTCAGACAGTAATCTAAATTTTAGGCTAGAACAAGGAAGTAGACTTCAGACATGAAAATGACCTTGGGCTAGAACATGGAAGTAGCTTCAGATACTTTGGTCATCTTGATAAGCCTTTAGAAACAGTGATCACGGGAATGTTCATGTAATTGGGTTTAATGTCTTGCTTTTTCTTTGACTCTTTGTGTTTATTGTATTGCTTGTTCCTTGACTATTGGCATCTATTGTACTTCTAGACCCTCAATCTAGAACTGACCTTAATACGTGAATGTAATCAAAATGGTATAAAAAGCATAAAGGATGAGGGGGTATAGGATAGGGGTTCTAGGGAGGGGAAATGGGGAAATGGGTTGACATCTGTATTGTAAATAAATAAAATATCCAATAAAAAAGAAGAAGAAAAAAGAAGGTTAAATAAAAACACAGCACAAAAGTATATATTATGAAAATACCACAATAAAACAAACCCATTACTGTGAGTACTACCTTTAAATAAATTTATCAAAGAAATGTGTAATACATAGTTTTCAAGCATACATATCTATAAACATACAATACAAAGAAAATATTGAAAAACTAATAAAATTAACAAATCTCTATTAAAATGAACAATTTGAGGCATAGAAGGTGTATAGTGTATATGTTCTCTCTCATATGTGAAATCTAGTCAGTAACACATGTGCATATATAAAGAAATGTACAGGTGGGTTTGGAATGACAGGGTTAAATACAAGGAGGTGAGGAAGGACTGAAAGTCGGCAATGGGTTTGAATGTTGATAGATAAAGTTTTCTAGTTCTAATTCTGTCATGGAGTGTTTGGATTGGGTGGTAGATACGTGCAGAAAATGTACTTGATATTGGGGATGGACAGATGGCTCAGAGGTTAAGGGCACTTTTTGTTCTTGCAGAGGACCCAGTTTCTATTCCTAGCACCCCCATGGTAGGTCACAATTGTCTGTAACTCCAGTTATAAGGGATCTGGAATCCTCTTTTGAATTCCACGGGCACCAGACATGCATGTGGTACATAGGCACACATGCAAACAAAACATTCATATGCACAATAGAAAATAAATAAATCTAATTATATACATATATGTGTATATATATTCTATACTAAAAGCATAAATTTAATGTAAAACGTCACAGCTTCCATTTCAGATGTCAAATCTAACTGAATCTAAGCTCAATAAGTTCTATAGATTTTTGGATCTGATTAATTTTTGTGTATGGTTTTTATTTATTTGCAAGGTTTTTTATTATAATAAAGTTCATTTTAAAAGCCATCTGAGTAAAAAGACAAGAATATGAATGCCTTAGAAGAACAACAATCAATATAAATTCCTAGAAAAGATCATTTGTGATGAGACAAAACAGGAAGCTTGCATAGCCAGAGCTATAATCCAAAATGAGCCAAATCAATTTAAAATTTTTCTACAATAAAAAAATACAGGCATGGGAGGAGACAGGGATGATATACAGAGGATCAGTAAATTGAACAGAGGTGTGTAACAATGGGGGATGGGGAACTGGGGGTAGCCACCAGAAAGTCCCAGATGCCAGGAAAGCAAAAGACTCCTAGAACCCAACAGGGATGACATTAGCTGAAATACCCAACAAAGAGGAGGGAGATCCTACAAAGACCATATTCAGAAGATAGACAAGGCCCACGGTTGATGGATGGGGCCACCCACTCATCTCCAAATTTTTATCCTAGAATTTCCCCTGTCTAAAGGAAATACAGAAACAAAGTGTGGAACAGAGACTGAAGAAAAGCCATCTAGAGATTCATCCCATATACAGACACCAAACCCAAACACTATTGCTAATGCCAAGAAGTGTAGGAGGAGCTAAGGTGGGAGAGTAGAGAGGAAAAGGAAGGCAGGAGTTAGGAGAGGAAGAGATAAAAGGAAGAGGAGGAGCGAGAGACAGCAGAGATGTAGAAGCTATGGAGACAGATTTCATGTGCCTGTAGCAGTCAAAGGTAGTTGGTATACCTAAGTTGGGTATTGGATTACACTTCTGATTGTATGGGTATCTTGTTACTGATCATTGCCAAATATATAAGCTTTGATTAATCTATAAGAATTAGAGTCTCATTCTCTTACTGGGTCCGCATGGATGGCGGAATGTTCTGGGCAATGCCCTGCTTTGCAGAGACAGCGTAGAAGATTGGCAGCACCATCTCTCTCTGGCATCTAGTGGGTGGCAGGGCTGGTGTTTCTGGCAGCTGGTTCTAGCTGCAGCACGCATGTGACTTCTGGACATGGAACATGGCGGCTGAGTTAGGCAGAGCTGCCACAGCTTAGATAGTTGGCCTGAGCCAAAGGCCTTTTTAAATAATTACTACAACAAAGAAGTGCTTGCTGACAGGAAACTGATATAGCTGTCTCCTGAGAGGCTCTGCCAGAGCCTGACAAATACAGATGCAGATGCTTGCAGCCAACCATTGGACTGATCCTGGGGACCCCAATAGAGTAGTTAGGGGAAGGAATGAAGGAGCTGAAGGGCTTTGCAATCCCAAAGGAAGAACAATAATATCAACCAACAAGACCACCCCCACCAGAGCTCCCAGGGACTAAACCACCAACCAAAGAGTACATGTGGAGGAACCCGTGGCTCCAGCTGCATATGCAGCAGAGGATGGCCTTGCCTCTTGCATCAATGGAAGATGAGGCCCTTGGTCCTCTGAAGACTCAATGCCCCAGTGTAGGGGAATGCCAGGGCAGGAGGCAGGAGTGGGTGAGTGGGTTGGGGAGCACCCTCATAGAAGTATAGGGAGGGGGAATAGGATAGGAGGTTTATGAAAGGGAAACTGGGAAATGGGATAACATTTGAAATGTAAATAAATAAAATATCCAAAAACATCCTAAAAACAAAACAAACAAACAAAAAAACAAACAAACAAACAACAACAACAAAATCAAAAAACCACTGGGAATTCATGATCATTAAACTGATAAAAATTTCTACCTAAAGGGAAAAAATACTAAACTAAAACATTTTATAGAATGCCATAAAGTGGTCTGTAAAAAGGTCATTCCAATATTTCATTAATTTTAGTTAGTAATTAATCCTCCACCCATTTTATGGGATAAACAAAACCATCTCCACATCTTGCATACTTTCACACAGAGGCATCTCTCGATGGGGGGCAGAGATACACATGCAGAGCATGCGTGCACAGGTCAGAGGGCAACTTGTGAGATTCAGTTCTCTCCTGCTACCATATAGGTCCTGGAGATTGAACAGAGGTCATCAGACATGGAGGAAGGTGTCTCTACCTGCTTCACCATCTTGCCAGTCTAGTCCTCAGAACTTTTGAAAGTCGCCTAGGAATGTTCAAGACCCCAGGAGAAGTCATTTCCAGCTATAAGTAGTCTAAATCCTTTACTCTGGTAGAACAAGAGAATTCCATTTTAGCACAGGTTGAGAGCTTTCCATGTCAAAATGGGTAACTCTTACATTGAGAGGAAAGGAAAATTGGAGTGCAAAGTCACTTGAGTGGGAAGTTCACCACAGGCTCAAGATAAATAATGCTGCTTAGTATGATCACATGAATAGAATAATTATGAAAATGGGCATAAAAGTCAGGACGTGTGCTTCCTGAAGGGTAGAGGAACAACAGGTATGGTCATACAGAAAGAGGGGGCTCTCTGCAACACAGAGAAGGCCGGCAAACTGGAGGATGAAATAGAAGCCACTGCTTACCATCTTTGTGCTTTCAATAGCCACTATATCCCACATTACTTGTAAGAGTAGTTTTCCACAGTGTGAAACTCTTAGGTATACAACAAGGTGAATTTTTACAGACACATATGTATCTATAACATGATATTTATGTAAAAACATTACCATGCAAATGAGCAGAAAACAGATTTTAAGATTTATTTTCAATTTGAACTTACTTTTAGAAAACATGTCCATTACAAACAAATTCATTGCCAGTTTAATTCTTTGCTTTGAGAAAATAGATGGTTCAAGAAGAAATCCAACATTTCTATTAAAATCCATGTAAGTGCAAGAAAGCATTTTCAACCTAAAATGTTTGTTTAAGAAAATGAAAACTTGTTTATAAGCTACTTGCTCTTGTAAGTGATCGTGCTTCATTACTGATGTGGAACGTGGTGAAGGAAAGCCCTGTAGTGGTAGTGGTCCATTTGAGGAAATGAATCCAAGCAGCAGACAACCAAGGGCTTCTGCAAGAATCGCTATATTTCAGTTTCCCTCTGTGTAGGAACAGGCTCCATCTCCTCACACTACTCTTCATGAAACCCATGAATGGAGTGACAATTTTGGAATTTTGGTTTCTTTTAAAAAACACAGAAATATTACCAGAATATGTTTCATTTTAATCCCAGGTATAAGATATGTGGTTGCTTTGGATTGTCCATAGCAGTTGATTATGATTTGCCTAGTGCGCTAGCAGGGGCGCAATTTTGCCAGCGGCAGATAGTTTCTATGATTGTGTAATATTTGAAATTCTGGGGACTTTTTAGATTGTATATAAATGTTAGGGTCCCAAGAGGCTAGGTATGTTGTTGGTTGTTGGTCATTGGTTGTTGTTGGCTGTTGTGGATTACAATTTGTTAGTAGTCATGCACAAAGAAGAAATAACACAAAGAAAATAGGTACCTTGATGGTGAAGATCAATCTTGCTCCAGGAAACTCTTTGCCCTTAATTAGCAGGAAGTAGTTTAACAATAGTGTTGCTCCCTTTCCTTTCTATCCTTTTTTCTTTCCTATCTAGTGTTAGGAGATTGAAAGAGTGGAGAAAAGTTAGAGGGGATGAAAAAAATAAACCACAAAGTAGTCAAAGCACAGCTAAACATAAACACTTTTAAATAGTATGTAGCCCTTTACAGTGCACTGCACTCATCACGAACTTGATCCTTTATCTTAATGTTTCCTGGGAATTTCATTTAACCTTACTCCATGTCTTCTGCATTTGTCAACTTTCTGTTACAACAGCAAAATTTTAATAATATTAGCTTATAGAGAGGAGAACATTGTTAGGGCTCATAGTTTTGGAGGTTTCAGTTCATGGCTACTTGTCTCAGCTTCATGTTTTATGTCTAAAGGGAGGTAGCACGTGTGGCAGAGAACACAGAGAAACAGAAACAGAAAAAGTCAGAGTCCCATAATCCCTTTCCTAGAGATAGTCTTAATGACTAAGGACCTCTATGGGCTCCAACACTTAGCTTCCAACACCTCTCCCATGGTGCTTGCTAAACTGGACATTAAGACTTATTTTTAGACATGGGAGATGTTCAATGTCCAAACAATATCAGTAGCATCCTCTATGCATATTAAACTTGAATCAATTGATTATCTTACATTTACTAGTTCACTTGAAAACTAAGTCTTAATTTGAGCGATCTGACTGCTGACAATATTGAAACAAGTCATGTTAGGACTAGTATGAATGGTTGGGCAGGTGTGAGAAGACAGCATATGATGACAGAATCAAAAAGAATAACACTTTCTCTTTTCCAATGAAACAGTTGCCCATTGTCTGTCAACTACTTCTACTTATACACAAGTCCATCCAACCCTGAAAATACTGATCACAGAAAAAAGAACATGTCTGCTGAAATGCAGAAGCATGCCTATTCTGTCTCTTCAACTAAAATGAAAGCAGTCCACTCAAGGCTTCAAGACTATGTGCTGTTCTCAAAGTTAATTGTATATACACATACACATATACATACATGTACACATATACACACACAGCTTTTTCCCATGAAATTAGTTTTTGTGTGGATGGAGTTGTATAATTTATAATTATTTTGAATTCACACTTTTTCCTGGTATTTTCTAGGACACACAGAAGGACACTTTTACTCTAATAGCCACTGGATTAATTCATTTTTATCCCTTTGGAAAGTCACATTTGTTAATGATGTCTGATAAGGGAAAAAACTCTGGTCTCATATTGCTTCAACAAGAAAGGCACAGGACAAAGGAAAGAAAGGAAGTTGTGTGGTAGAAATGGGCACATAGTGTTGTGTCTTGTCTTGTTTTTAATCCTTGCAATTCATTAGTGTTAATGGAATAGAAGATAGCTTCACTCTATTTTCTGTCATTGTTATTATTCTTGTTTGTTTCTTAGCTGATGAATGAACATGCATGCAGAGACCTTATTAATTATTTGTGGCCATTTAGTCACTCAATTGGCAACTTAAACCATGAATTCCTGACTTTAGACATTACCTTTTTTTGAATTTTTTTTAAACACTAAACTGTGGCTCTTTTGCTGTTGTTTTATATCCAAGACTACATCAGACAACTGAAACAACATTTTGTTGTTTTTTTTTTTTTTTCTGGTTTCCATATAGGTTAGAGTGAGAGTGAGATTTTATTACTAGTTTTTAGTGATTCTGTAATATGTAATATAAAGTTTTTCATCAAAAACTGGATAGAGACTTCCCAATGCTCCAGTCAGACGGGGATGATACTTGATAGAGAGGCACAACCTGCCTGGGAGGTGTACCCCGAGAAACCATGACTAGGATTGAGAGGGAAAATATCCTGGTCAATGGATTTTTCTAGGATAATGAGAACTGCTGTTAAAATGGAGGATTTATTTTATCTTCCTCTTTGACAGGAAGGTCATTAAAACATGAATCAGAACAAGGAAAAGACAAAAACCTGGAACTACACAATCTTGTCCAAGAGGGTGTCTGCTCACTGGAGCACCCAGCTTACATGCTATCATAGACACTGTGAGGTCTGTGAAGCAATGGGTGGTCGAAAGAATTTACTCAGAGACTGAATTGTACAGAATTAGGCCCAGTGAGGAGAGTCAGACTTGGACGTATCGCACAGACCCTCTGCTCAAAAACTGAACACTGCTAAGAAGACCGCCACCCCTCCACCCTACCACACCTCTACTGTTCCAGTCCTCTACCCCATCACACCTCTACCCTTCCACCTCTCCAACCCACCACACCTCTACCCTTCCACCCCTCCACTTTTTTACCCCTCCACCCCTCCACCTCTCCACCCTACTATCCTTCTGCCCTACTACCCCCTCTATTCTTCTATCCCCCCACCTCTCCCACCAACCATCCCCTCCATCCCTCAACCCCTCCAAACCATCCCTCTACTTTTCTGCCACTCCACTCTATTTTCCCCTCA